>QKWP01001064.1:91145-170218 GCA_003550325.1 Gigaspora rosea
GGATCATTTAGTACTTTCTTTATGGTTCTTTGACATTCACACTAATATTTTCTAACGTTCTTTTAGTTCGTCAAAACTTTCTTTACGATTTTTAACAATCTTGTGATGGTTTTTTAACGATTTTTCTACGGATCATTTAATATTTTCTTTGAAGTTTTTTTGATATTCACACTAATATTTTCTGATGTTCTTTTAGTTCGTTGAAACTTTCTTTACGATTTTTAATGATCTTGTAATGGTTTTTTAACGATTTTTCTACAGATCATTTAATATTTTCTTTGAATTTCTGACAATTTCTTCTCTATATAATTTTTAATATTTGTTTTTAATAGGTTTATTAATTTTACTGTAGTTTATTATTTGTATTATTTTTGTTGTAATTATGAATATAATAAAAAAGTATTATTGTAAAATAATTGTAATAAAATTGTTATATTATCGTAAACACATAGTAGAAATTCTGTTGAAAAATTTTTATTAAATTGTGACAATTTAATTACTAAATCACAAATATATTGCTGATTAATTGTTGGTAAATGGTTATAATGCCATCACAAAGTTTTTACAATATTGTTATAATATGGTTATGATGTAGTTACCATAATCGTAACTTCATCGTAGTAATATTATTTTAATACAGTCAGACCTCCCTAAATGCACCCTCCCTAAATGCAGCACCCCCTTAAATGCATGATATAAGCCCGGGCCCATAGTGGGACTTATAGATAAATGCACGTTCTTTATTCTGTAAGTGCACACCAATTGTCCGGCCCACTTATAAAAACTCCCTCCATAAATGCATCCACGTGATTATTAGCCAATCAAATCCATTTTTTTCAGGCTACTAAAGCCATATTTATCATGTGATAAAGTCACATTGTGATTTTATTAGTGTTCTCTAATTGCAGCCCTCCCTAAATGCACGTGCTAAAGCTGGTCCCGACGACGTGCATTTAGGGAGGTCTGACTGTATTTAAAAATAATTATATCAATTTAGTAACCAACTAGTTACTTAATCGTAAATATATTTTTGCATTATCGCAATTTGATTTATTTTAAATTTTGTTACAATATCGTTACAATGTGGTTACCATAATCGTAACTTCGTCGTAGCAATTTTGTATTAATATAAAAAATAAATTGTATCAATTTAGTAACAATCTAGTGACTACTTAATTACAATATTATTAAAAAATTATAAATTTCTGTAAAGTATGTGTCCGATATGTGTCCGATATCCTACATGAACTGGGCACATGTTGGGTATGTGTATAGATATATCTTACATATATCGGTCACATATTGTCTATATATACTATATATATTGGGTACTCGATATTATATCGATATGTATAATTTTGACCCGTGTATAGAACCTTTAGGCAGTCTATTTTAATTAAACAGCAAAAATTATATATATTATTTTAAAAAATAAATTTAAGGATTAATTTGAATAAACTGGATATTAGATTAAATTTCTAAATTAAACAATAGTTTCAAAATTAAATCAGATAGTAAATAGTTACAAAGCAATTAAACCATACAGAAGCACTTGCCTAAATAAATATTAAAATTGTACTACAATAACATTTTGAAGTATATAACAAAAAAAAATAATAATAGTAAAGTAAATTCAATTAAATACAGTCAAACCTCTATAAATGCAATTCATAGAAACAAGCCTACAATGTGCATTTAGGAAGGTTTGTATTTAGAAAGAGCCAATTAAATTGCAGTTTTAAAAATTAGATCATTAAGTTTGTATAACTTCTACCAAAAAACTATATAACCTATCTTAAATACTAAAATTTGATTGGCTATGTGCTTTTAGAAAGGTTAGAGGAGCGCCATTTATTATCTGATTTTTTAGGTAGGTGGGGATCATGAAAATATCAGGTTATATATAATATATATATAATCAACTAATCAAATCTCTAATTGATAATAGTAATTAATTTTTCGATTTTACTAACTAATTGATTTTGGTCGATTTTCGATTTGTATCGCATGAACAATAAATTATAATTATTGTATGGATATATATATGTAATTACTTACACACACATATCTATACAATAACTATATTATCATATAGGTTTATATAACAATCTATGCTTTTTTTGAAAGCTTATCGCATGGGTATATATGAAACCATGTGATTTATATATACCTGTGTGAATGTATTATTTTTTTAGATATAGCAAATTTTTAGAATTAATTTATATTATATTTGAGCGATTTTAAACTTTTATTGGACAAAGAATTAATATTATTGTGCTTTGCAAAAATATGTGACCTTTGCAGATTATGATATCATGTAAAATCACGGGAAATTAAGAGATTTTTCAATTTTAATAAAGATGCTGAAGTCAAAATTACATATGGTGCAAGAAGCCTATACTAGACAATAAAATAGTATAACTTTAAAATGCATCAATTTTTTGTAGAAACAATATTTTTAAAAGATATTTGGCAAATTTGTAGAGCTTATCATAATGAACAAAGTTACTAGTCAAATTTTTAAAATGTTGCTTTTATAAAAAGTTATAGTACTTTAAAGTTAGTTAAAATTGAAACACATAGTAATTATATATACTGTAAAACAATAGTAATCTTTAAAACGCATCAACTTTTTATAGAGAAGGTTTTTCAAAAAAAATTTGGCAGACTTATAGAACTAATATTGCTCTACAAAGTTACCAGTCAGTTTTTTAAAAAATCTCTTGTACAAAAAATTATAGTGATTTAAAAAAATTGAAACATGTTGAGTATAGGCTTCTTGCGATATATCAATATAAAATACAGTCAGACCTCCCTAAATGCAACCTCCCTAAATGCATATCTAAGTAAAACCTCCCTAAATGCATGCCTTTTTTTTGGCCCAACTTAATATAACACTTATAGATTTTTACCTCTCTAAATGCATAACCTCTCTAAATGCATATCTTTGAAAATTTTTACTATGGTCCCGACGCTATGCATTTAGAGAGGTCTGACTGTATTACAATGCTTTAGATCTTCAAAATATGTACTTCGATACTGTACTTGAAAAATATTTTATTAGCATACCTTCTGCATATAGTAAAGGCTTGAGGTAGCATATTTTTTATTTACATTATGATGACTATTCATTATTTTAATAAGAAACTATTACACTGAGAGTACAAGGAAAAACTAAATGTTTCTCTTGTATTTAGTGAGTAATTATAAAGTGCTATTTTTTTGACAAATATAATCTATTTGCTCTTTCACCCAATTAGGATTAAATAATCGTACTCTTGTGGCGCATCAGATAAGTTGTAATTACATATATTTTGCTGAAAGTCAATTTCACAATACAAGCATTTTTGACAACTAAAACATGTTCCTCTACGATATTTTAGCTTTGTTTCTTGAACGTTAGCTATTACAGTCAGACCTCTCTAAATGCATAGCATCGGGACCATAGTAAAAATTTTCAAAAATATGCATTTAAAAAGGTAAAAATCTATAAGTATTATATTAAGTTGGGCCAAAAAAAAGGCATGCATTTAGGGAGGTTTTACTTAGATATGCATTTAGGGAGGTTGCATTTAGGGAGGTCTGACTATATAATAAGTATTAAAGAAATATTTATGTAAAAAGAAAGAAAATATGTTTGTCGAAAAAAACAAATATCAAAATATATAAATTTAAATTTGAAATTTCTATTAAGAATTACTGTGAAAATTACAGGGTCACACTTTTTTGCAAAGTGCTATAAATTAGGTGATTTTTAATTTAGTAGTTTTAAAATTTTTAACGAACTAATATTAGATTGGGTGATTTAAAAAGTTTCAATCGTTGGGTGAAGAACTAATATTGAATCAGATGATTTTTTAAATTTTCAATTATTAGACAAAGAACTAATATTAGATTAGGCAATTTTTAAAATTCTTAATTGTTGGGCGAAGAACTAAAATTAGATTGGGTGATTTTTAAAATTCTTAATTGTAAAGAACTGATATTAGATCTGGAGATTTAAATTCAGGTAAAAAACTAATTAGATCAGACAATTTTAAAAATCTCAATTGTTGGACGAAGAACTAATATTAGATCAGTTGATTTAAAGTTTTCAATCGTTAGGCGAATAATTAATATTAGATCAAACAATTCTAAAAATTCTCAATCGTTGGACGAAGAAGTAATATTAGATCAGGCGATTTTAAAATTCTTAATCGTTGGGCGAAGAACTAATATTAGATCAGGCGATTTTTAAATTTCTCAATTAATAGTGAATAATTAATACGTAACAATGCTTTAACAAAAGTTATATTTTAATTATTAATAAAAAAACTTCCAATTAATATTAAATAACTTCATTATTAGTTGCTTGTCTTTTATTTCTTATTGTCGGAATTGGTTCATTTATCATTTTTCGATTGAGATATTTCTTGGCAATATTCCTTGAAGTTAGAAAATTGAAAATTTTCTACTTGCAATATTACTTGCATTTTATAATTTATCGTCTTGGATTCAAGTTCGAAACTATACTTTTTTTATAAGATTAACTTAAAAGTTTTAAAAAAAAAATTAATACCATATATGTTTATTTAAAATAAAAAATTATTGAACTAGATCTCAAAACCAATCTATATGCCACATAGTTTCTAAGTATTTTACTTTTGCAACAAACAAAATGTTCGGCTTCAGGTTTGTCAACCATAAAGTTGCTGCTAGACATTTTAAAAAGAGGGAAACGAAAATCAGAATTGGTAAAGAGAATAAGAAAGAAAATCGGAATTGGTAAAACAAAAAAAGGTTAAATTATTAGGCGACGCATAGGTTATTACATCAGACCCATACGATAAAATTATATTTAATTTAGCGTAAACGAAAATATATTGTTTAGATGTGTGAAAATGATTTAGTGTCATAGAAAAAAAGTATTTTAGAAAACAAAAGTGCAATTAATTGTTTTGAATATCAATATTAGAAAATTAAATTCATTTTATTCATTATTTATCCTTACCTAGTTGAATTCTTTACTAAAATTATTTATTTACTTTTTGTGCATATAGAAATATTGTACAAAACGAAGTAAGTCTAAATTATTAGATTTTTGGGGTAATGGTTCGGTAAATCAACTATGAAAATCAAACATCACACAAACACTTGATTATAAATTATTATAGAAAAATTGTTAGTATTCAAACCATAAGGCCGCACAAATTTATATACTTGGTTTTCATATCACGGAACAGTGATTAGTGACCTGGCTGCATGGCTTTTTTTTTTATAGTAAAAATTTTTTTTAAATAATGTTAAAAATAGTGTTCAACATCATTATAGATAATTATAAACTATTATATAAATGAATAACCACCCAATAGGTAAAATTCATATTGGTCTAATCCCCACAGTCACAAATGAACTCAATCTTAACCATATATGGTAGTTAACTAAGATTTTAAGGTTTTATACAATAGATTATAATTTTCACTAAACTTTATATTTAATCGGACCTTCTTTTACATTTATTTAAATGAACTGATTAAATTATTAAATTGCCATTACATATTTCAAATGATTACGGTATGATTTCCTGAAAGTTATTTTCCTACAAGTCATTTACTCGACATCACATTGGGTGGCTAAAAATATATGCCTGATTAATGCTTACCCTAATTCTTGGTGATAAGGAATTGAGAAACAATCATTTAAAATATACTACAAGTCACTATGCATTGATCATAATATTTGGACCATCTCGATTAGGGACGGATAATATTTTTATATTAATTATAGATAAATCTAATACTACAATTTTTCATTTTGACTCATCAACCCGTAGATCTTTTCATCTTTTGGCACTCTCTTCAATTACCAACCAGTTGATCTTTTCGTCATTTGTCATTTGTAGATTAGAGCGTCGACTATCGTATTTAGTATCTATTTGTTCATGTGATCTAATACTACAATTTTTCATTTCGACTCATCAACCTGTAGATCTTTTCATCTTTTGGCACTCTCTCCAATTACCAACTGGTTGATCTTTCATCATTCGTTATTCCTTACCATCCTGTAGATCAGAGCATCAACTATCGTATTTAATATATATTTGTTCATGTGATTAGTTTGAAGGAACAATCATCCTTTTTTTTTTGATCGGTTCGATCAACATTAATAAGGATCGTTGAAAACTTGAAAGATCATTGATAAAAGCAATAATTAAATGGATAAGAAGGTGATCCTGTATATCGCTTATTGTCATGTACAGCCTCACGTTCTTGAGAATTTTCTTTAAAGAATAGCTAGAATATGTGAAAAAACTAAAAAATAATTAAAAATGCTACAATAACTAAATCCCAACAAGGAGTGAATTCTTCGGTTCATCAACCCATTGATCCTTTCTTTATTTGTCATTTTCTATCTATTCCTTTGTGGATCATTTCTTTATTCGACAACCATCCTGATTATTTTGTCATTTGCCAACCCGCAAATTCAGCATTGCCACATTCTTCTTGCATTTAACTATGTATAATCTTCATTTCTAGCATTAATCAACTTCAATAAAGATTTAACTAACCATAACAGTGTTATGAAGATAGTGAGTAAGATTTGTAACATAATTTTTTACAGTACTTACAATAAAAATCACAATAATTCCAAAAGAAATTAATACAACTTTAGCTGATACTGCACACTGCCAAAATAGCGAGTAAGTTATATAACAGAGTTTTATAGCACCGTACATTATGATAGAAATTATGATAGTCTCTGATGCAAACTACATGTCATCAGAATAGCAAGTTTTGTAGTGGCAGACTGTTTTATAGCAACTCATGATAAAAATCACAATAATTCCAATACGAACCATCTAAATGTTAACCACATACTGTATAAATCATCAGAATAGTGAGTAAGCTCTGTAACAATTTTTTATAGTAAAATNTCAGAATAGCAAGTTCTATAGTGGCAGACTGTTTTATAGCAATTCATATAAAAATCACAATAATTCCAATACGAACCATCTAAATGTTAACCACATACTGTATAAATCATCAGAATAGTGAGTAAGCTCTGTAACAATTTTTTATAGTAAAATTTATAATAATTTTGATACAAACTAACTAACCTCATACTATATGTTACCAGAAGTCTGTAGCAATTTATAATGATAATTCTTTTGCTAACCTTAACATATTGTGTGTTACCAGAAAAGAGAGTAAATTCTGTAACAATATTTTTATATTGACTAATGAAAGAATTAGCTTAACCATATACCATATGTCACTAAAATAGTGAGTAAGTTCTATACCAGAATTTTTTACAGCAGCTCATAAAGTAAATCATGATGATTCCAATGCAACTAATACAACCTTAGCTACATACAGTGTGTTATCAAAATAGTGAGTAAGTTCTGTAACAATAGAAATCATAATAATTTTAATACAAACTAACTCAACTAGATACTTTACATTATTGGAATAACAAGTTCTATAACAGAATTTACAATAATTCATGCTAGTAATCTTGATAATTCTAATACAAATCATCTCAGCATTAGCTACTTATTGTGTGTCACTGGAATAGTAAGTAAAAAAAGCATAATAATTCTAATGCAAGCTAACTCAACCACATATTGTATTAATGGAATAGCGAGTAAGTTCTATAACAGAACATTTTATGTAACTAACTAAACCTTAATTACATACTATGTGTCACTAAAATAGTCTTGAATAGTAAGTAAGTTCAGTAACAATTTTTTACAGTAAATCATAATAGAAGTTATGATAATTCTAATGCAAACTAAACTAAATTAGTGTATTGTGAAGTAGCAAATTCTATAAAAAATTTTTTGTGGTAATTCATGTTAAAAATTATGATAATTCCAATACAAACTAACACTGCCTTAACAATTTACTGTGGCTATTATACCCATGCCTTCTAAAGTTGCTTTATCTTTGTTTTTGGCCTTCTACTGGTGCTCTTACATCATTAAATTGAATTTTTTTAGGATACTTCATCCCATATAGATCTTCTCTTTTATCCTATTACCTTTAACTTTTTATCCAATACTACTATAATAGTAAGTTTTACAACAATTTTTTATAGTAATTACAGTAGAATGCATAATAATTCCCAATGCAATCTAACTTTACTAAAATAGTACAAAGTATTTTTTATAGTAACCTTTAATAGAAATTATAATAACCCTTATGCTAACTAAATCTTAACCACATGCTGTATATTATCTAAATAGTAAGTAATTTTTGTAGCAGAATATTTTAAAGTTAACACACAATAAAAAATATGATAATCCCAATACTAACTAACTGTTTCAACTTTAACTACATACTATATATTATTAAATAACAAGTAAGCTATATAACAGAATTTTTTGCAGTAACTTATGATAGAAATTAAGTCACAACTGTGTATTACTAGGATGACAAATAAGTTTTGTAGCAGGATTTCTATGATGATTCACAATAAAATCATATACAAACTATAACTCAATATTGATCTTATATTGTATTTCACTAAAATAGCAAACCAATAGAAGACCACAAAGTTTTAGTTACTTTATGCACATTTTCAAATTCTGGGACACCAAATAAGGCTGCACCAGAATTTTTTATAGTAACTCATTGAAAATCATGATAATTCAAATTCAAACTAACTTAGTCTTAATTATATACTGTAATACTACTGTAATAGTAAATAGTTCAATATTAGAACATTTTGTAGTAACTTACAAAATAATAATTTTAATATAAAACTAAAAAATTATTTGTGTTATTGGAATAGCAACTAAGTTCAGTAATATAATTTTTATATAACTTATAATAAAAATTATGATAATTCTAATATAATCTTAACTATAACTATGTTCTATAACAAAATTTTACAGTTGCTTATAATAGAAAATATAATAACTCAAACTTAATTACATTTTGTGAGTGATAGAATAGTGAGTAAGTTTTTTTTTATAGTAACTCAAATTACAAATTATTTCATATACTGTGTTACAAGAGTAGTAAGTAAGTTCTATAATAAAATTTTTTACAATAACTCATAAAGCTATACAAAATTATTTTTTTGTTTCTTATAAAATAAAATTTTAAAAATGATCTGACCAGTCTATAAAATTTTATAAAATTTTTAAAAAATTTTTTTGAAATCCATCTGACTATTAGAATATATAAAAAATTTTTTCAAAAAATTTCCAAAATATGACCTAACCAGGTTATAAGAAACAATTAGTTAAAATTGTATAGTCTAATATGTACTAAATCAACCCTAACTATATACTATGTTTCTGAAATAATAAGTTCTATAACTAAATTTTAACATCAACCCATAATAGAATTTCTTATAAACAAATCCCATACTGTAATTTACTGAAATAGTATGTAAGTTCTGTAACAAAATTTTTAGTAACATACAATTCAAACTACTTTAACCTTATTTACATACTGTGTATCATCAGAATAGTAAGTTCTATATCAAAATTTTTAAAGTAACTTATAATACAAGCTAATTAACTTTAACTATATACTATATTACCAGAATATATAGTACTGTATTTATATAAAATAATGCACATGGACTTTAAAATAGCATAGTTGGTTTCGAAATAACACCCATGTGCGTCCTGAAATAATGGACACTCTACATGGTGATTTAATAATCTGTTGAAATGATGAATTCAGATAACAAAGTAGAAACAAGAATTTTTTAGCCAAAAAATCTGATTTAGATTAGAAAGGCTATATATAAAATTAAAAAATACCAGTTTGTTATGCATATCTCATATAACTCACAATTTTGACCTTTACCCCAAAATAATGTCCATGTGCATACTTGAAATAACGTGCATCTCCTCAACATAATACACAAGTGCATGTTATTTCACGTAAATATGGTAAGTTAGAACTGTAATAGAATTTTTATTATAAATTGCAATGCTTATCAGAATAGCAAGTTGATAAAAATCAAGATACTTTGCTTAACTTTAATCACTATACCTTTTTACAGTTGCTTACATCATATATAACTTTAATGCAAGTTAATTCAATTTTAACTGTATATTACTTGAATAATAAGTAATTTTGTAACAGAATTTTTATAGCAATTAAAATAAGAATTATGATAAAATTATAATAATTCTAATGCAAATTAACTAACTTTTAACTACTATTATACATCATTAAATAGTAAGTTTTGTAATAAAATTTCTTATAGAAACTCTTAATACAAACAGCTTAACCCTAACTGCTAAACTTATTGTGTCAATGAGATATGTTTCAAGTAAGTTCTGCAACATAATTTTTTACAGTAATTTACAATACAAGCTAATTCAACCTTAACCATATACTATTGCCAGAATAGCAAGTTCTATAAACAAATTTTTTTATAGTACCTTATAGTGTAAACTAACTCAACCTTATTCACATGCTATATGACAGAATTTTTTACAGTTACTTTTGATATAAATTATGATAATTTGAATAAAACCAACCCAACTTTAACTGCATATTGTATCATTGAAATACAAGTAAATTCCGTATTTTTTAGTAATTTTACAATGTCTACTAATTCAATATAACTATAAAACTGTGTGTCACCAGAATAGTGGTTCCTGTAATAAAATTTTGTACAGTAATTTACAATGGTAACTAATTCAACCTTACCAACATACTATGTGTTGTTGGAATAGCAAGTAAAAATTTTTACAGTAATTCTAATTAATAAAAATCATAATAATTTGAATTAAACCAACTTAACTATATTGCATTACCAAAATAGCAAGATTTGCAACAGAATTTTTTATAGTTAATAGGCAATTCTCCAGTCAACTGGTTCAAAAATTTTTTTTTATATATAAATTTACTATAAGTGCGAATGCACAGCGTCTCTATTTAAAACTTTTTTTTATACTAAGTTAATCACCTTTTTGGCTTAAGAGACTTTTGTAAAGCTCATTAAAACGTATCTAATGGTAGTTAGAGCATTAAAATCAGCTTGGTGGATACTAAGATATCTTTAAAAAACCTTTCTTTTACTATGTAAATTTCTTTGCAAACAATAGTATTGTTTATAAAAAAATTTATATAGTAAAAGAAAGGTTTTTTAAAGTTATCTTGATATTTACTAAGCCGATTTTGATGCTCTAACCACTATTAGATGTGTTTTAATGAGCTTTACAAAAGTCTCTTAAGCCAGAAAGGTGATTAACTTAGTATAAAAAAAGTTTTAGATAGAGACGCTGTGCATTCGCACTTATAGTAAAATTTATATATAAAAAAAAATTTTTGAACCAGTTGACTAGAAAATTGCCTATTAATTAAAATAATTTTAATGCACTAACTCAACTTTAGTTACATATTGTGCTACCAGAATAGCAGATTCCATAATAAAACTTTTTATAGTAACTTATAATAGAAAACATGATAATTTTAATACAAACTTACTCAACTTCAACTACATACTATATTACTAGAATAGTAAGCTCTGTAACAGAATTTTTTACAATACCTTATTACATATAAAATTGCATTATTTCCAATGCAAATTAATTTAACCTTTACCACATGTCATGTATTACCAGAATAGCAAGTAAAGAATTTTTATAAGCTCATAGTAAAAATTAACACGATCCTTATCAATACTATATTTCACCAGAATAATTAAGTTCTATAACAGACTTTTTTTATAGTAGAAATTACAATAATTTTAATGAAACCTTAATCATGCACTATGTGTTGACAGAATAGCAAGGTTTTTAACAGTGTCCTTTACAGCATAATATTATAGAATTCATGATAACTCCAATGCAAACTGGCTTAACCTTAACTATATAACATGTATCACCAGGATAGTGGTACTTTTGTAACAATTTTTTACATTAATGCATAATAGAAAACATGATTTTTTATAGTGAAATTATATAATTTCAATTTATACTATATTTCACTACAAATGTAATGAATAAAATAGAGTGGCGTGTAAGCACCACTTGTTATACTAGTTAGTAGTAAATTATTGACATGGTGCATAAACAGCCCACATAATATTGGAACATATGGTAACTATTTAGAAGCTTGCACTATACAAATTCCTAATTCCTAAATTTAATATTATAAATAATAACGGATCTGTATGGCTAAATAGTTACTGCACATTCCAGTAGCATACTAATCCATATAATTTAGGCTTTAACATGACAATAATAGTGTAGTGCAAAAAAATTTTGTGATTGCTAGTAATCTTTTCTGCCTAAAAAACTAGCGTATATAATTATAAAGATCATTATCGACATTCCTGGTATGCGTTTCACAGCTATTCATACCATACTGATAGATTAAAATAAGTAAAGGAATTTGATTGACCGCTTACAATGATAAGATAACTTACCAATTATTATTGCTAACTACATCGATAGCACATTTTATTATATTTTACTCATCTGAATAAATTTATCTTTTTATAACGCAGATGACTCCATAAATAAACTTTTGATATATCTGCAACAGACCTCAATGCCATATTAAAAAATTTTAGTAAGGGAGCTTCCAGAAATCAGCTGATTTTTGTTTACTATGAGCCCACCTCCCACCCATCCACACCTGATACCCCAATTAGCCAATCAGATTCTATGATTATTAAAAAGTTAAATATAACATTTAATAGTAAATAACTTTTGATCTACTAGACCAAATTTGATAATTTAACTACCAAAATAATCCTCTCAATGAGAGGATTCTAGTGAGCCCAAAATAAAATCCAATCACAGGATCTTGTGATCGGAATAGATTTGTGTTACTATAAAAGTTCTATAATTTATTAAATAATTATAACCTATTTATAGTAACACAAATTTATTTCGATCTTAGGATCCTGTGATTGGATTGTAACAATTTTGGGCTTGATGGAATCCTCTCATTGAGAGGATCATTTTGGTAGTAAAATCATCAAAATTGGCCCAGTAGACCAAAAGTTATTAACAATTAAAATTTAATTTTTAATTGTTAATAACTTCTAATCTACTGGGCCAATTTTGATGATTTTACTACCAAAATGATCCTCTTAATGAGAGGATTCTAACAAGCCCTAAATTGTTAAAATCCAATGACAGGATCCTAAGTTCGAAATAAATTTGTGTTGCTATAAATGGGTTATAATTATTTAATAAATTATAGAACTTTATAGTAACACAAATCTATTCCAATCACAGGATCCTGTGATTGGATTTTAACGATTTTGGGCTCACTAGAACCCTCTCATTGAGAGAATCATTTTGGTAGTTGAATCATCAAATTTGGTCCAGTAGTTCAAAAGTTATTAATTATCAAATATTATTAATAAATTTATAATTTTGGTCAAAAATAATTTTGCAACTTTGGCCGGAATTATGAAATTTTGCCGGAATTACACCTGATACTTCAGCTGACCCACCCACCCACCCAGAAATCAGCTGATTTCTGGAAGCTCCCTAATATTATTAAAAACTGCTTACCTCTAAAACTACATTCGCATTGGCTAATGGCGATAATATACAACTGTTTAACTTACACTTCGTGGCTGTAGCGAAAAAATGACTTGTAGCTGCAGCTCAAACTGGACAAATAAGCTCCAGTTTTAGCATTTGGGCTGCCGTCAATAGAAATAAAGCAGATTGACATTTTAAAAAAAATTAATACCTTAACTTTCATAGCACATATCTCTATAGATTTTGAAGCTATCTTGATGATTTAATATTCAAAAGAAAGCTTAGATCATAGGCTTTCTTTTGAATATTAAATTATCAAGATGGCCTCAATATTCATAGAGATATGCGCTGTGAAAGTTAAGGTATTAATTTTTTTTAAAATGTCAATCTGCCTTATTTCTATTGACGGTAGCCCATTTAGTTTTGAATATAATCAAAATGAATAAATTATACCTTACATAAATAAAGTTTTGTTGCATATTAAATTGCTAAAATGCCAAATGTAAAAAAAATAAACCATTTAACGCTTTTGATAACTCTACTAGAGTTATCAAAAACGTTAAATGGTTTATTTTTTAAAAAAAAAAAATAGTAAATAAAACGAAATGCTATACAGAACCAAAACAAAATACTGTATAGACTAAAGCAAAAGACTAAAGCGAAAATACTATTTTGCAAAAATACTATCTAAGGGTAGAGTTTATCTGAACAAAAATTTTATTGCCAACTTAATGTTATACATATGAGATACTCTACCCTTAATAGCTTACTCGGGTACAACGGATAAAGTTTTATACCTGTGTATTTCTATGATAGAAAATTAGTTGATTATCAGATAATCTGGGCGGCAAAAAAAATTTTAAAAATCAATCTGGCTAAATAAAATTTTAATATATTCACTATTTTTTTATTAATCTTATATTTTATCTATTATGTCGTGTTTGCACTTGTTGCACTTATTCTAGAACTTAAGACTAAAATAGTTTGTAAATGTGCATAATTTGGAAACATGCACATTAAACAAATGTGCGTTCATACGCATGATTGAGAAATCATGTGCATGCATGAAACCCATCTTTATGTTTGACACTTGTTTAACACATTACTACCAAGCATAACATGTTAACGTGCTATCCCTTAACATGTATATATTCTAACACGTTAAAGATTTTTACAAAAAGGGTGATTGTATATCAATCATCAAGTTTACAATTTTTAACTACTGTAAACTCTGTATAAAAGAACCGGGTCTTTTACCAATATTAAAACCTAATATTAGACCCAAGTCTAGTACAATTAGAAGGGAATTTTTATAAAAGCATACATAGAAAGTTTTTATTGGTCAATATATATAAAAAAAAATTTCCAATCTCCACTTTGGTGACCTAGCCGGGATATGAAAACCAAGTATATAATTTTGTGCAGCCTAACTACTTATTTTTCATCAAATTAAACCTACTTTTAAAGTAACTTGCTAGAATCTGTAGGTGCTTTATTTCATGATAATGTCTCCATAATTTTGCTAATTTTAACTAAAAATAAAAATTTATTATAGCTAATTTCAAAAAGATGTAATTAAGCATTTTTTATCATATATATAAAAATGGGAAATTGGAAAATCAGGAAATCAGATTATTAATTAAAATAAACTTTTTATTTTATTTATATATTGATAATGATAAATCAAATAAATTATCATCATATTTAATGGATGCTCAATTTACAAAGCTTGAATATAAGCGAGAAATTTGCTTCAGATATTGAATGTTTTTATATTGTGAAATTAACTTACAGGAACAAAAATACAACTTAGCAGGGCTATAGTAATTACTAGAAAATCTTAAAGAATCTTAGATATTATAAAGTTTTATAAGGCGAATTTTTAAAAAAGATGAAATCTGGGAAATCACATCTGATTTCCCATGACATAGTGATTTTCACCTGCATACACCTTTTTGAAATTAGCTATAAATAAACACAATGTATTAAATAATTATATTGTTTATTACAATATTAGGAGCTTTAGCTCTGAGTAATCTTTTTAAAAACATATTACCTTATGAATTTTTTGAAACATTTTAATAAAGTATTTTTTTCAAAACCAAATTGCGTGAGTAGTTAGAATTTATTATAATAGGGACGTTTAAAAATAAATAATATAATATTGACCAATTTATATATGTATAATATACTGGCTAGCGGGTTTACAAATTAAAAGCTTTTTAAAATGAGCATTATTATTCAAAAAAATAAAAAAACATTATTATCTAATTCATGTACAAATAGCTTCGATAAAGAAAATTTTCAAGAAAAACTCAAAGAAGTTCATACTTATAGAAGAAATTCACAAATTATTCTTTATAAAGAACAACAAAAAATATTTGGAGTTGCTCAAGCTACATTTTATTTCAAAAAAAATAATTAAAAAATAACTTATAGTACAGTATTAGTGTTAGAATTTAATTTCGATTTATGAAAATTATTTTTGTCGCTATCAATAAAAATGATCATAATTTGTTCACAAAAATCTTTGATAATACAATTTTACATTAGTCTATATATATGTATAGTTGATTTACCATCCTAACGGTTCCTGAATTGTCAATTATATTATCAATAAATAGAGTATACACATATATAATTTTAAGGAAATTGTATACGGATTAGATAAAAAAGTCAGTGTAATGAAGTATGCAGAGTAGATACAGTACAATATAATATTTAAGGATAGGATTATTTTGTGCTATTATTGTTTTTTTTTAGCTACTTAATTCTTGTTTATCTTAATATAATTATTTATTTTAAGTGCTATTTATAGGAAAAAGATGTCAGATAATTGTTGATTTAGCGGTGGCAAAATATAACGATAACACGTACAAATATATGCATATATAACATTAGATGTTAAATGATTTACTAAATATAGCTTGATTTAATAGCTATTTAATAGCGATATGCAACATCGATACAAAAATAAATATTTTTTTCAATTTTATACCGGATTGATTTTGTGTTAATAAAATAATAGAGATATTTGTATAAGTATAGCTAGTTAAGCAAAAAATTTCGTCTCTAACATTGAGCGATAGGGCCTCTGACTAGTTTTCTTAGGTGCAGTCATAACCTTTAAGGGTAGGCCTAGGATCCGACTGTTTCCTCTCTAAATTTTATTTTTTTTTTTATGGTTATAAAATACTTTCAAAGGGCATGATCATTGCTATTATCATCAGTATAGGGAGAAGAGGAAGGCAACACAGACTTCTTGCGGTTTAGACCATGAACAATGAGATGAGAAATAGTTTGATTGTATCCATCTTGAAATTTACTTAAATATAAACTAATTAGAAAGTGCACGATTGTTAGTATTACAGTCAGACCCCCCTAAATGCTACCCCTCTAAATGCAACACCTCTCTAAATGCACGTCCTTTTTGGGCCCAACTAATATTACATATATAGATTTTTACCTCTCTAAATGCAATACCTCTCTAAATGCATGTGCTAGAGCTGGTCCCGACGATGTGCATTTAGGGAGGTCTGACTGTATTATATGTATAGTAAGGAGAGGAAGTTTCATAAGTCTCAAAGTTATATGCTATCTAATAGTAGTAAATGAGGTAGTATCTAGAAATTTTTAAAAGGGTTTAAATAATTATGTAATTCAAGAGTTTAGATTATGGATTTAGAGGTTCGAATTTTATGTTTAATTTTTCGATTAATTTTAATTGTACAATAATAACTAGTAAATGCATCATGTTAATGCAGCGAGTTTTGATAATTATATAAAAATAATTGGCAAATAAAAAAAAATTTGTATTTATTTAATATAATGAAAAAAGGCAAAAATTATTCAAAGAATAGAATAGGAATAGATTGGTAAAAAATAATTTTTTATCAATTATAGTTATGAAATAACATATGCAATAAAATTTTTTGATTCAAAAATAAAAAATTATAATTACATGGTTTATTTTAAAGGACTTAATTAGGTATCGTATATTGCAATGTGCTTGTATATTGCACTTTAACGATCTACCAATTAAATTTTAAGATCATATGTAATATGAATATATAACATAATAAAGAAATTTATCTAAAATTTGTAATATCAAAAAATTTTATCTACTTAACTACCTTTCACGCTCTAACAAAAAAAATTATTTGCAAAATTTTGGTATATATTATTATATACTTTAACTTCTAACACTAACTCTTACTTACTCTTACTCTTACTTTAATCTTATATTAATTTAAATTTTTGTTATAGAAAATTTGTTACACAAATCTACAAATTATGTTTACATATCATATCAGCGGATCGGCATAGTTGGGTAAATCGACCAATCATGATCGAGGATTATCAAAAAAAATTTGCTCGAAAATTTATTATAGAGTGAATTTTCACAAAAACGGCCTTTTTAACCAGCTTTGCATTTATAATTAAGTACGTAGAACATTATGAAATTCATGTATTTAATTATAAGCCAAAAGTAGATTAAAAAGGCCATTTTTTTGAAAATTAGTATCCGAATTTACCCTTGATAGTTACCAACCCATCTTACAATGCCCAACCCATCCTAAAACACCCGAGTATTTTAACAACCGGTAAAAGTACTTCTTTCTATAGCTTAGCATAGCTCTTTTATTGGATTTTTTTGGTTTTTTAACTTGTCTAGACGTCGAAGAAGCCCTTTTGTTAGTTGTAACAAGTGCTTCATTTGTTAGTTTTTCAACGTCACTTAGGAGCAAATTTTCATGTAACAGTTTATTGAAAAAAGGCCCAATTATGCCGATCCGCTGATATGTTGTTTGCGATGAATTAGCATATCGCAGGGTACGTTGCATATATTTATCCTATTTAAAATATTATAGTGATGAATGAATATATTATTATTGTATTATAATAAAATTAGAGATTTATTTTTTTTTATAAAATAAATAATAAAAAATTCAATTATATTTCCAAATTACAGTAGGTAGAACTTTATATGAATAAGAAATTTAAAAAAATATTTATTTTGAAAAAATTGTTATTCTCAAAAAATTATATACTAAACTATATTCTGCATATTAATAATAAGATTTTTTTAAGTGATTTTACTAGAGTTAGAATCCAGATATATTTTTATTATCTGGATATAAATAAAATCAAAAAATATATCTGGATTAATTTATTTTAAATCCAGATATAAATATATCCGAATGTATCCAGATATATATTTATATCTGGATATAAATTTATATTCGGATATAAATATATATTCGGATATATATTTATATTCGGATATAAACTTACATCCGGATATAAATATATATCTGAATATAAATTTATATCTGGATGTAAATTTATATCTGGATATAAATTTATATCTAGATATAATTTTATATCTGAATATAAATTTATATCCAGATATAAATTTATATCCGGATATATATTTATATTCAGATAGAAAATAAATTCGGATAGAAGGTACATACAATATAATATAAATAGAAGAATTCTTGTATAATTGGCTAATAAACCTACTAACAATTAGGGCTAAATACCGGCCTATATCCATATCCGACACATCCGACCCAGAAATTTGGAGATAGCTCTGTAAAAATCCCGTAGATTAGATATATCTAGGGTGCAGAGTGGGACGGGCTAAACCCGGAAATTAGCGGGCCGGGCCGGGCTCGGGCCTAGTTTCGGGCTCACATTTTTATAAAGCGGGCCGGGCTCGGGTCGGGCCTAAAAAATATCGGGCTGGTCCCGGGCCTTTGTAATATACCCAATTAGACCCGGTTAGGCCTGGTAAACCCTAGAGGTAGATTACATATATACGCATATATATACTATAGGTATTTTCAAATATGCTTTTTTTTTAACAAAAGCCGAACTCGGGTTTTGTTGAGAAAAAAAAAAAAAGCAAAAAGCAAAAGTATATTTGAAAATACCTTATATTGTAGTTATAATGTAGGGGTAAGAAATTTAATTCTTGTGCACTAACCGATACGGTGCAAGAATAAAAACCTCAATTTTACCTTATTCGTTACAGAAGTAGATATTGATTTAAATTGTGTTACTTGATTATCTTTTTTTTAAGGAATAAGATTTTAATTTTTGTCCTGAAATAATTGTGATTTTTAGACTTGCACCATACGTACGTATGTACGTAAACTTCACTAGGTAGGAAAACATACCCTTAGTAAGAAATCAAAAAGCCAGACAAGTAAGTCTGGTGAACGAATATAGATTAGAAGAACATTTCGAATATATTATTATCCATGCTATCGGTTTCAACACTATACTATCGGCTCTTAAAAAAAGGTTTTAATACGATTTCTGACGGCATGTCAGACAAAAATCTATATGAAATACGGGCCAGACCGGACTTGGGCTTGAATCGGGTCTAAAAAAATTTTTCGGGCTCTGTTTCGGGTCTTAGAAAGCCCGACCTGACCCGGCCCGTTTCGCACCCTAGATATATCTGGATATATCCAGATATATTTATATCCAGATATATATTTATATCCGGATATATATTTTTATTCTGATATATATTTATATCCGTATTTATTTATTATCTAGATTTATATTATATCCAGATACAGATATTCAAAAAATTGAATCCAGATTTATTTAAAATACAGATTAATCCGGATATAAATATATAACCGGATTCAACTACTATCTCTAGATTTTACTATATTTTTAGTTACTTTAATAATAATATAGGTTTTTTAATACTAATTTAATAGACGATTCTCCAGTCAACTGGTTCAAAAGTTTTTTTTTTATATATAAATTTTACTATAAGTGCAAATGCACAGCGTCTCTATTTAAAACTTTTTTTAATACTAAGTTAATCACCTTTCTGGCTTAAGAAACTTTTGTAAAGCTCATTAAAACGCATCTAATGTAGTTAGAGTGTCAAAATTAGCTTGGTGAATACCAAGATATCTTTAAAAAACCTTTCTTTTACTATGAAATTTCTTTGCAAACAATAGTATTATTTATAAAGAAATTTATATAGTAAAAGAAAGGTTTTTTAAAGATATCTTGGTATTCACCAAGCTGATTTTAACACTCTAACCACCATTAGATGCGTTTTAATGAGCTTTACAAAAGTCTCTTAAGCCAGAAAGGTGATTAACTTAGTATAAAAAAAGTTTTAGATAGAGACGCTGTGCATTCGCACTTATAGTAAAATTTATATAAAAAAAAAATTTTTGAACCAGTTGACTGGAGAATCGTCTATTAATATAAAAAGAATGTAACAAATTTAGGCAATAGCTATGTATGAACAGAATTTTAAAAATGAAATAGAAGAAATGATAATTAATTAAATAGAAATTATTATAGTTGTCTCTTTTAAATCTAATCCCTTTCTAATTTAAAGACCATTAAACTCTCTATAAACTAAACAAAATCTTTTAAAATATTTGTAAATTTTATTATAAAGTTAAATTAGCTATATATAACATTTTGAAAACTGAACTTTTTAAATATTGATATTTGAAAAAGGCCTATTTTAGATTCATTAGAGCAATTAAATTTTTTATAAGAAAGTGGAAATAAAATTTATATATTTATATTCCTTATAACTATATCTATTCATAAAAAGTATCAAATAATTTAGGGTTTTAAGTAAAATAAATCAAAAATAATTTCGGGATCAAATTTTTATTTCGGGATCTCAAGCCCAAAATAATTTTGTTCTTATGTATAGTTAGAATAAAGAGAGTTAACTATATTTTTAGTAAATTGTAAAATTTTATTTTAATTATTATTTCTTTTGTTAGAGATACTGTATTATAATTATTAAAATATATTAATATATTGTTAGTTAGATATATTATTTATTTTTTAGTATGTATTTGCTATAGTTATATTTATAGTTATATTTATTAATTATAGATTTTATATTGATAATTAATAATATGATATAATATATATATTATTTATTATATATCAAGAGATATTATATTTTTTGTTTATAAGATTTATATAAGAATAAAATTATATAATTTTAAATCTTATTATAAGAAATAAATATAATAAATTAATAGATTGTGAGAGTGTATTTTTAAAATGTAATTTTTAATAAGTTTTTTTTGCAAAAAGTAGATATATACTTATTTTATTAATTGCAAAATATAACAACAATATAGTAATTTTATTTTTAAATAAAATTATTTGTTATTAAGTATTATTATAATAAAATAGTAGGTAAAATTTTTTAAAGACAATTATAAAAAAAAATATTTTTATAAACTAAATTGTGAATTAATATAGAGTGTTGTCTATAAAAAGAACTCATTTTTACAGGTTTTTGAAAATTGAGTTTTTATTAAATTTATATAAATTTTAATATAGATAACAATTTTTAATCATAAATGAAAGTTGATTTGTATAATAAAAAATCTAGATAATATAAAAAAAATTATATGAAAATGTATAGAGCCAACATAATATGAGCTTAACTAATAGTTCTTGCTATTTTTAACTAATTAAAATTATGAAATTTGAGTAATACCAGATTAAGTATAAAAATTAATCCAAATAATTAAAATTAATTATCTTAAAATAAAATATACATAAAAAGAACTTTTTTAATAAATAACACTTTATATATAAATTAGCTATTTAATCAAATAAATATTTTTATATAATGTTTGAAATAGGACAAATCTAAATAATCAAATTTGTATAATATTATACAATAATTACAATATGTTTTTTGAAAAAAATTATTAAATAAAGCTAAAAGTTTCTATATATATTTGGTAATGCTTTGTAATATTTACAATTTTTATTGGTTGATATTATAGCAATTAACTACTATTATATTGACAATGTTTTGTCTGCAGAGTAAATAAAAAGATAAAAAAGTTAAAATAACAAATTAAAAAAATAGTACAAGTATTAAGTTCAGATTGTGTGAATTTTTTTTTTATATATTATAAAAAATTTGTTTTTTAATAAAGTATACAAATAATAGTTAACTGCATTTTTTTCAAAAAGTTTTTAGGTTGTAGAAATAGATTTATATAAATAATATAGTAGTAAAAAAAATTAGTATTTAAAGGTTTTTTAATAAATAATAGTTTATGATAGTACAAAAATTTAAAGTTATTTAGATATAAATTAAATATAAAAATAACAGAAAGGTTAAATAAAGTAATTATATTTTATATAATATAGTTTAAATTGGTCTAAATTAATAAAAAGATATAGATTTACTAATAATAGCAGTTATTAATATTTATTTTAAAATATTAAATATAAGTTTTGTTTGTTTTATTAATAAATTTTATAATTATAATTGGTATTTAGTATAAGTAATAATTTAATATTTAAGTAACTATTTCTATATATAGAACAAATTTGCTATATATTTAATATTATAATTAAATAAAAATAATATATTATATATAAAATTTTTAATTATAGAACAAACAACTGATGTATTTAAATATTATATATAAAATTTGAGCAAATTTTGATTTTGATTATTTAGTAAGAAGAAAATATTACTGCAATTACTTGGTTTGAGTTTGCAATTTTTTTAGCATTAGAAGATCTTTTTTATAAAATTATAAAGATGTTTATAATAAAATTAAACCTAATTATTGTTATAAAGATAACCAATTTTTAAATAATATTTGCTATTTTTTATGTAATGTATATTAATTTAACAATCAGAAAATTAAAATATCAATTAAATCAATAAGCATAATTATATAATTTGGTAAAATAATGTGTATTATTTATAAAAAAATAAAAAAAAAATTGGCAAAAAATTAAATAATTTTATAAATACAATCAATTATAAATTTAGTATAAAATAATAGCAAAATTTATTTAAGAACTTTTTAATAGTAAAAAAATTGCAACTTAGATTTAAAAAATAAAATAATAGCTTATTTTTGTTAAATAAGGAGAAAAACAAAATCTTCTCAAATTTTATATAAAATTTAATTATATCAATTATTTGACTTATAATTAAAAAGCTTATATATACAATTTGTAGAACAAATTATAATAATGCTAATAAGAAATTATAAAGTTAAAAATAAAGTAGAGATTGAGCCTGTCTATTTAATAATTTGTAACCCATTATTTGGATATCTTATTAGAATAAATTTTGCTTAATCAGTTAACTTGATTAAAAATAATGAGTTAATAATCTAATTTATAATTGGCTATTAATCTTACAATAAAAGTTATTAACGGACCTATATAATATAAATAGAAGGTATAAATTTAATTATATATCATATAAATTAATAAAAACTATTCTGTTACGTTATTATAGAGTTTTTTAAAAAAATATTAGACATTTTACAAACTTCAAAAATTGTAAAAATAATAATATATTATCACATTTTCTCAAAATAAGCTATCACTAATACTAAATAAAGGGGTTTTAAATGATTTCTAGCATATCTGTATTATTTAATTGATGGAATCAAAGTATAGCTATAATATTCTGGAATTTGAAAGATAAGTTGACAGCAAGCAATAATAATTTTCATAAGTAGATTGTACTAATATTTTGACAATCCTTTTGTATAATAGAAAAAATAAGCAGGAGCTAGTTATTTATAGTTTTAATTATTTATGAAAAAAAATAGTAGCTAAGAATTTTAGGCTAAATAGTTCTTCAATTCAATCTATAATATATCTTTTTTTAAAAATAGAAGTAATTAATATTTAAAAATAAGCTAGATAAAAAATTAGTGGTTAAATATTATATTACTTGTGGTAACCAAAATTCTAAACTAACAGCATTTAAAAAGGTTATTTTACTTTTTGTAAATTTGATAGGAGTTTTTACAAAGACTATTGATATTTTTTTTTTTTTAAATTTCCTTGGTAGTATACCCAAGGGTGCTGTTGGCACTCTTTTATTAACTCACTATATCAAAGGTCTTACATATACAGTAGGGTTTCCTAACTATTCTATATCTCCCTCCAATCGTCTGTTTTTTCCGGCTGAATCCAGCCGGCCAACCACACTTCGGTGCCCTGTACCTCTTGGATCATAGGCAGCTTTAAGGAACTACATATTCTGCTGGCCTGCTATATAGGTTGGCCCTTTTTCATCTACCCTAGGAGCCACTTCCCATTTTCAGTTGGTGTAGCATCACTAGATGCCTAGCTTCCTAATTCGGTTGGTATCCTTGTTTTCATTTCTTGTTCATAATGTTCTTTTTATAGTGGATAATCCTTATGTTTACGACGTTTCTTGTCAGATTTTTTTCTTTTTTGGATGTTGTATGATTTCTGTGGCTATGTCACGCAACTCATTGTAGCTATAGTACCAAGTCCAGAAATGAGAGAGATGTTCGACGCCTCATCATAGATCCTTACTATTCGTGGTCCCAATATAGTTTTTGTCATCTACTAGACTCGAACTGGAGACCTTGCGAATAGGACCCTAGAGTGCTAACCACTGTGCTATCCGACCCAGGGTCTTACTATTGATATTTTATTATATGCTAGTATAACAATTTTATGAAGCCATCTTGATAGAGAAAAAATGCTATTGCTAATAATCATTTGCATAAAATTACTTCGTATTTAGAAAATAAAAAATAGTATTAGTGCTTAATATTGATGATTATTATAATATTCATACCAAATAAATTCCCAATTTATGCTTAACATTAAGTGCAATATATATGATAACCTTGTTGCTAAATAGTTTTATATAATGACTATTTTATAAGTCACACCAAATAGTATATCAATTTATAATTCAAAACTAATTAATCCAAATATTATGCACTTTTTTAAATTCCTAAAACTTTTAATGGCCAATTGTATTACCAAATATCTTTGCACGAGAAGCTTAAAAGTATGACTCTTTACAAATATAATAATCATATAAAAGAATAACAGAAAGAGTATAAAATAAAAAATACAATTCTTTTAGTCTTTTTTGAATTAAGCCTAAAAGTAATAAATTTATATATTATGCTTTACAAGAAGTTTATAAAATTCCTTTATTAACTAATTATTTAACAATTATATTGTAGGTAATTAGCATGAGCAAGTTTTTACTCAACAAGCCATTACTCTTTATTTACTAAATTATAAAAATGATATAACAAACAATATATTATCTTTTATTCCAATTATTAGTATTTTTTATATTTAACCAAATTTACTTGAATTAATACTAAAAATCTAATAGAATATAGATAGTGATGAAATTATTTCAGAATCAAAAACCCAAAATTAAAATTTAAAGACAAAATTGTTTTGATCTAGTTTTATTTAAAAGACAAAATTTTTTGATACTGTTTTTGAATAAATGAAACTAAAAGAAACATAACTATATAAATTTTATTTGCTTCTTTATAAAAAATTTTAAATTTCTCTAATAAAAACAAAATAGATCTTTTTTTAAAAATCAATTTTGTTATTATGTATAACTGGGACTTTTTTAATTTGAAGTATTAATATATTTTTAATACAAGTAAAACACTAAGTAAATTGCCAAGCCTATATCAAATATTCATTTTAATAGAGCAATAAAAAGTGCTTGAAAAGAAATTAAACTAATCATTGTAGATAAATTCGATAAATGTTGTAAAGATACTAAGTTTCTATTTTTATTTGAATTATTAGATAATATAGTACTAGTTAGATTAGATATATATTTGATTTTATTTTGGTCTGGTAATTGAAATTTATATAACAAAGGTATATTTTGGACATGTTATATTTTTTTTAAGATTTAAAAAATATAACTATAATGAAATACTTTAGTATTTTTTTAAGATATACTCTATTGAAATCAGAATAATCATTCAATATTAGATGTACTAAAAGATTATTTAATTTTTTTTAAACTTTAAAGAACGGGTACTATGGCTGGGATTTTATTAAAGTTATTAGGACGTAATATTTATTACATGAATGAGGATACAACTAGCCACACGTGCACTTTTGGTGCCTAATTTAAGTAGTCCACCCAAAGGTTCTACAACCCAACTATGGGAATTGCCTATTTAAACCTCTGGTTCACGCTCTTCTTATTACTACCCGATGCACTGCACAAGCACAGATATTAGGGGCATCTATAAATAACGTTATGTACCCCTCATAGTAGCGCTTGACCCCCCCTCTACTATATAAAAAATTTTTTCAAAATCCGTATGTTTATATATAAAATTTTACAAAACCTTGAATATATTGTGACACAGGGATCCGATTTGGATGATTTAGATACCATTCGATTCGTCTCAGTGAGACAAATCCAATGATACCAAAATCATTTTATTTGGATCACTGGATCAATAGTTATTTACAAAAAACTATTGATTTTATAGTTATTTTATAAGAAAACATAATAACCAATAGTATTTGGCCAATAACTTTTGATTCAGCGATCCAAATAAATTGAAATTGGCACTATTCGACTCCTCTCACCGAGACGAATCAAATGGTACCGAAATCATTAAATTTGGACTACTGGATCAGATTTTAGACGATTTTTTCTAAAAAAATTGCGTTATATTTTTTTGACCCCCTACTTAAGAGGAAAATCATTATATTTTGTCAGACCCCTCCCCCTCTCTTGTATAACGTTATTTCTGGATGCCCCCTTATGGGGCCCAACTCTTTTTAGATAAATCGTTAGCCTAAGGGCTACTTTACCCTCGCACCTATTGCCTACCATTATCCTTCTGCAACCCATTCCACTTCGTGATATGGATTTAGCGACAAAGCTGCCTGCCCTTATTAGGTTCATTCCGATCCCGGCCACCCACCTTCTTTTGGTAGTGCTGTTGTAGATCTTCACTATTACCTCCTAATTCGGAACTTGCCAAACGGGTTTCCATTTCTCCGGTTCCCTGGATTTACGTATAACAATGACACTATTGCACCGTAGCTCCTATTCAAGATAGTGGAACCAAGGTAATAAGTTTTTGCAACCCAACCGATCTGAGCCACATGGTTACCGAACACAGGCCTATTGTTCAAAGCGTCAATAGTGGGATTCGAACTGTTAACCTGCCACTTGGGAGTAACACCTTGACCGCTTCTCTAAGGCACAACACCCTGAAAGATTATTTAATTAACCCTATACTATATATATAAAATATAGAAATCAGCATTTTTGTCTATATAAAGTTAATTTTTTATTAAGATAACATTTCATGGGCTATTAATGAAAATTGTAAATCTTGTTTTTGTGAATCTAATAGTAATAAAATATTAAAATTAGTTGGATAGATAAAAAGTTACAAGCAATTTCAAATTTTAAAATTTTTATAAAACTAGGAATTATGATTTCTGTATTAATATAGTTTATTATAAAAATTTCTCTATTAATACAATTTTTTCTTTTTATTATGAATTCTTAATTAATTAAGTTTATAGATTATTCTTTTGAGAATATGCACAGTAAAATATGACATTAGAGTAATACTCTGCAATAATGATGCCTAACAAATAATGAAATATTCATCATTAATGAATAACAAAATTATTTGTAAAGTAATTTTTGATTAATAAATTAACAATTAACAAAAACTCTAACAATTAATGAAATCTATAAAGAATTAATGAAGTCTATAACAAATTGACAAAACCTATGATAAATTGAAGAAACCTATAAAGAAATCTGAAGAGTTATATTTTATACAAGATAGAGTTAATTAATGTGTTTATAAAAAGTTAAATGTTTTAATAACAATAACAATAAGAGCAAAAAAAAAAGATATTTTAGATGATAATGCATAATTAATAATAGTGATAGAAAATCAATATAGGTTGTATAACAATATATATATATTAAGATTTAAGATATCCATTACATTATTATTATTATCTATTATGATTTTACTTATTTACAAATAACAAATCAAAAAAAAAATCAAAATTTTGTAAATAAACAAAGTATGTAAATATATAAGTTTAGAGCAAGAGTATTACTATTAAAACTTACAACAATAGACTAGTGCTCATTATATATAAAATTTCATTAGAGCACCAAGTTCAATCTAAACATTGGTTTTCAAGATTTTCATGTCACTTCTTTTTTACAATTTCATAATTTATATTGGGCTGATTCTGAATCAATGAAAATAAATGCATGCACAAATTTTGACTATTCCAGATTAACCCAATATATTAAACATGAGAAAGAGGAAAATAAAAAAAGCTAATAAAATCTTATAATAAAATATTATTTTTTGAAACAATTTAAAGTTTAGTGTATCTAAAGATTATTATATAGAAGTTTGTTGTTTAATTACTGGCTAAATCAGTTGACAATGTTTTAGAGGTTTCGTCAAGAGTTTCGTCAATATATTATAGATTTTGTCAATTTATTTAGGATTTGTTAATTTGTTCCATAGGTTTTGTCAATCATTAGGAATTTTGTCAATCGTTAAAGTTTTGTTACTAACAAAATCATAACAATATTATTTATCACAAAAATAATTTCATAGGCATTATTATCCTGTAACAATTTTTTAAAACAGTCAAAGTTATTGTTAACAGAAAAACCCTTAGTATATATAATATATTTGTCATTAAAAAAAATCTATATATATAAATAATAATCATTTAACTTTATTAACAAAAAAGCAGAGGTGTTTCTTTTTGTAACCTTCAGTAAGTTTATCGAAAGCTTGGTCAAAGCTTTATTATCAAGGATCAGAATAAAAAAATTACCTATAAGCTGGCATCGTTAGATTTTACAATTGACAAAAAAAAATGCCATTAGAGTTCAGTAGCAAGCATTTGACAAATTCAATCATTGTCATAAGCTATTACATAATGGGACAGATAAAAGCTCTATGGTTATTGCATATAGTCATGGATACCATGAAAGCTATTTTACTTTTTCATTAAATAAAAATTGCCTTTATTGTGAAAATGTTCTTAAATTAGGTATATGAAATAAAGTTTTATCTCTTTTTTTATGTTAAGTAAATTAGGTATTAAAAAGTCAAATATAAAGGAATTTATTGATGCCAATGACAAGATCAGAAGATATTGGATAAAGATGATATATTAGAAGTGCTTCAAAAAGATAAGCAAGCATTACCAAGAGTGAAGCAAGCTTATTCCACAGCTTTTGAAAGATTTTTGAAAATTTAGCATTAATATTTTTTTTCAACGTAATTTGATGAATTAAATGGTTTAATCAATAATAAAAATTATTTATTTTTTAATGTAAAACTAGTCAGTTTATTTTTTGTAAATAAATAAAATAGATTACATTTATTGCATAATTTTATATATGAAAAAAAACAAAAATTTGCCTGTAAGAGGGCTTCCAGAAATTATATAATTTTTATTATAAAATTTTCATAACTATTACACACCGACCCACACCTAATACATATTAGTACTATATTAAAAAAATAAATAAACTACAATTAATTAGAATTAAGAAATTATGCCTATTTATTCCTTAAAAGATAATAACTATAATATACAATAATAAAAGTGAAAAGATTTACTAAGTAGAATTCCAATCATTAAGCATTTATCCAAATAAATATTGGATATTACCTGACAAATTTATAATTTAACAGGATCAAATTTGATTGAATAATAAACGATAGAATATAGTAACTGATAATTATTATTATTACGTATCAAATTGGTTGGATTTTTTAAACAGAATCATCTTTATCTATTTATCTATCTTTTATCTATTTAAAACACTATCAACCAATCAGAAACTCATTAATTGGTCAGATTTTTTAAAGGCTAAGCCATTAAATTATAAACTCAAAGCATTTAGTGGCACTTGAATGCAAATATTTAATTAAGTATGAAAGTCGATTTTTGTTACACGTACTGTTATTTGTTATTTATTATTAAATTTAATAAGCCATCACTATTGCGTGTTATGTAGCTACCCATGTATGATCACGTATATGATTGTTTAATATTTTTTTAATTCGAATAAAATCTAATATAGAATTATTACGCTCAAGTGTATATGAATCCTTATAAAACAAAAACATTCACACTTTGGGATGTGTATAAATAAAATTTTTATAAACTCTGATTAAAAATAGACAAATTCGATGTTGAACTTACAGTATATACTCGTTTACATTATGAAAGAAAATAATGATATTCATATGCTTCATCAATCGTTATCGGTCTTATTATTTGTCATAGATCTCGCGCCGAAATGTTTAGTCATTCGTCAGGTGTCATTAGTGATATATGCTATTCGTGAATCGTGAAATGGCAATTGCCATTTTAGAATTGGTATCTATTTACCAATTAATAAAAAAAAAAAAAAAAGTAAAAATAATAATAATAATAAAATAAAAAAATTCAAAAAAAATAAATAAATAAATAAAAAGCAAATAAAAATGAATTACTATATTCTTTGCCTAAATATTAAATGCTAGCCAAATTTTCATACATTAAAATACATTCAAATATTTATCTCACATGGAACACATCTGCATTTGTTTTTCGGCAATAGCAGAAATTTGGTTGGGTATCTTGTCTAATCCGAATGAAATAAGAAAAAATTATTACTTTTTTTTTAAAAAAAAGACAAATATAAATTTATCTTTTCCAAGTGTTTTCATGACTGTCATGCTCTTTTGCTACGCCAATACAAAGAACCTTAAAGGTATTAGCTTGAATTTCGGGTTAAAAATTTTTTAGTATATTTAGACATTCATTATAACGAATTTCACGAGTCACAAAGTTATATCCTTGCGATTCAATAAAGTGTTGAAGAAAATATGTAATAAATATAGAAAAAAAAATGAAACAATAAAAGAGTTATCTTTATAAAATCAATGAAAAAGATCAATGCAAATATCAATGTAATTATTATTATTATTATTTCTCAATAAGACTTTTTCATCAAAGCTGTGCCTACGTCTTTTTTATAACGAATACAAGATTATACTGTCTAAAGAATCTTTCCGAAATCGTGAAGAAATCGTAAATGAATCGTAAAAGATCATTATCATGATTGCTTGGAACCTCTATGAAGAAAAAAGGCCTGCCCTTTGTTCACACATAAAACCTCAATAAGGCTTTTTCATCAAAGCCATATATATCTATCATCCTATGTGTGATTATTCGTACGCCATCTAACCATTTTGCCAAGAACTTGTCTCCATTCTTTTGAACGTCACCTAATCTACCAAAAGGATCTATTCGATTCATCTTATGTTTCATAATTCTAAGTTGAAACCCTTTAATATAGTATCAACATCTTTGGTTCTGCTTGTTCATCCTTGTATTAATTTTTGAGAGTTATACATTTGACATTAAGCTTCAGAAGTGTTATATCAGTTGGATTTGCATATTTTCCATAATTATCTTAGAATCTAATTCATCAAATACTTGCACATTTGTTGTAGCGCTCGAGTTAATTCATATATTTGAGATCGCTATACTATATAATCTGTAAACTTATTAAATATGTAAGTATAAAATAAAATAAAGCGGCATACTATGTAATAAATTTAAACTTTAACCTACTTCTTTGAATATATGGGCCCTCAAAAGTAGAAACCAAGGAATTTGACTATTTTTTGAAAATTGACCTGTTTGATTGATTAGGTGTAAAATTTTAGGCCCAATCTTTTTTACTTAATAATGAAAGTCTAATCACTTAATAAATTTTTGCGATACAACGGTTAAAAGCTTTTGACGCTATAATCTAAAAATAGATTACCGAGATTTACTGATAGTAATACGGAATCTGCAGATCTAATAATCCTGTTTAAACAGGTTTGTTAATCATGAATAACCTAATTTTAGATTGTTTTGATTTTGTGTAACAAAATAGTTTTTGCCGATTTTCTCAAAACCCGTGATCAGCCAAATTCCTTAGTTTCTACTTTTGAGGGCCCATATAGTCAGACCTCTAAATGCAATGCGACAGACCATATGTAAAAACTTGGCTAAACGTGCACTTAAAGAGATATTGCTTAGGGAGGTAAAAATCTATAGGCGTAATATTAATTGAGCCCAAGAGAAGACATGCATTTAGAAGACTTTCCATAGGATGTGCACTTAGGAGGGTTGCATTTAGAGGATCTGACTGTATATAATATTACAAAAAATAAAAAGAAAGTATCTAGTGTAATTGTTTGTAGTAAAAATAAAAGTATTAGTGGATCGGCAATTGGTAAGTAAATTAAAACTGGGTAAGTGAAAAGCTAAAGATAGCTACGTCAATTTCATTGGCTTTCAGATTTGAAAATTTTGTGTAACAGAGTTCGTCTACTATGCTACAAAGAAAACTACGAACATTTTTTCGTTAAGCAAGTCATTGATTATCAAAGCATCAACACGGCAAACAATCCGAAAGCAGAAAAAATGTAAAGTGAAATACAGAAAGATCACATATACGATATCTATAAAAACAATTTATTTTTCTAAAAATTAATTAAATTCGCAAAATTTTTCTTATAGTCCCACAATAACATAGTGCTAGTAAGAGCAAGAGCAAGAGCATAAGCAAGAGATATGAGCAATAGCAAGAGCAAGAACATGAACGAAGGCAAGAGCAAGAGCATAGATTATATATAACGGTTTCAACTTTGCAATACAGTAAATATCCTTTTTAAGGTAGTTTTTTGCTAAATACGGATGACACATATTAGCTAATAAGCGCGGGAACCACCCTTATAAAAATTAAACATACCACAAAGCTGAGATCGCTATATAAGGGTGTTAATACTAATTGATCTATTTTTTAAAAATAATGCTTTGTATATAACGATTTTACCTCTATAACATGTATTATCGTTATACAATTAATCAATCAAAAAAATTACACCTTTTTATGCATGATAATCTAATAATTACATAACCCTCTCGTCTCTAAATACTTATTGATCTCTTTCTATTTCTGAATTAAATACTGACAATACTCAGAATCATTTAGATCTTTTAAAAACTTTCAAATACTAGCTCATTTACCTACACTGGCTGTACCACCTCTATCTCAAAACCTCATTTAACTTAAAATACTAATTTGCTCACTACATCTGCATTCTCTAGAATGTGAACCTTGTTGATAATCTCTAAATATACTTTAGTACAATGCTTTTAAAGACAAAATTTTGATTTATATCTGGTCAAAAACAGTATTCATACAGTATACTCTCCTGTATGAGTACTCTAGTTTACGTGTCGGAGAAATACAATATACAAAAGATTTTAGAATTCAAATAGTTTTAAGTAGAAATGAAATGGAAATGTGTTCGACCTTGGTGGAATCTGTAAGTATGTAGCACATATTAAATAGTTCGAATACAGTCACACTCCTCTAAATAAACATCCTTTGGGAACATAATAATAAAAGAAATTGTGCACTTAGAGGGCATGTGCATTTAGAGGTGTTAAAATATTATTTGAAACACTTTTGAAACTATATTATTATTTATACTGGTCTTGTAAACAGCTCAAAGATTCTAAATTTTATTTAATTTGTAGTAATACAGTTGGTTATGCTGTCAGTTCTAATATTTGAAAAAATTACCTAAATGATATACAGTCAACCCTCCATAAATGCAACTCGTAGGGACAAGCCTACAACGTGCATTTAGGGAGGTTTGCATTTAGAGAGAGCCAATTAAATTGTAGCTTTTAAAAACTAGATCATCAAGTTTGTGTAACTTCTACCAAAACTGTATAACCTATCTTAAATACTAAAATTTGATTGGCCACGTGCATTTAGGGAGGTTAGTGTAATATAAAATGTTATTCAAGAGAACGTGCATTTACAGAATATAGAACGTGCATTTAGCACTAATAACATTTTATGGAATAGAAAAAAATGTGCATTTAGAGAGGTATTGCATTTATGGAGGTTGCATTTATAGAGGGTTGACTGTACTTTGATACTTAAGTTTTTTTTTTTCTTCTATATATCCGATTTGATTGCAAAAATTTATTCTAATACCATATTTTTTTAAGCATAGTTTAGGTTAGTAATGTTATAATTTATGTCAAACATTAAAAAAAATACATATATCTACTATTCAGTATCTGACTCAGTATTAATTTTTCAATTAAAATTTACTGTACGAATACCGCACAATTTATAAACTTTTCTGTGTGGCAAATACTGAGAAAATATTGCAACTGTGCGCACTACTTCTAAAATGACAATTATTTCTGTGTAGTATCCGCACATCTACTGAAAAAGATGTGCGCAAATTTTTGTTTCTGTGCGCTATGCACAGTGCGCACAGTGAAAAATAATCACTGATCTGACTGTATTTTACACCATTCTATAACTACTCGTGGGTTTGAATACATTATATCTTTAGCAGAATTGGCCATTACTGAGATAGGCATTTGTGCTTTGAACAATATTTACTCTGCTTGTGGTTAGTCAAATATTTGAGGGTAGGAAAGTATTTACCGCATATAGTGCAGCATAATCGTTGGTAAAATTCTTGTGAAATTGATGGACAACAATGATCATATGGTAAAATTTTGAGCTTGTCATAGTATTACAAGGCATGTATTGAGTTAATGTAATGCTGGTCTTTGTCTTTCATAATATGTGGGAGAAATCCATTGTTTTGATCTAAAAGAAGGGCTACGTTAGCTGCTTTATATTTATTACAACACTGGGGATTTTTACACTTTTTAATATCCAATAAATAACGACATATTTGTGCATGATCCTCGATCCATTCCTATGATAAAGATCCCATTTCAGTAAATGGTTGATTTATTTGGTCTACATATTTTGTTATAACTAGTCCACCGTGTATATTATCACTTCCTCATATATCACATAGGCTTTTTCCTGCAAATTCAAAGTTTTTATGTCATTTACTACTTGGGTCGTTGCAATAGAAAGGGCCGATACTGCCCAAAAATGAAAATCAAGTTTTTGTTATATTCGGATAAATTTTGACACACGCTACATTTTTCAATTATAAGTGGAAATTGATTTGCATAATAAAAAATTGAGATATTTAAAAAAATTTTCTTGAAAGTTTCGTACATCACGGGATTACCTAATATAATGGACTAATCAAATCACGAAAATTTTGATTAACCCAGATCAGTCCAAACAAAACAAACGTGATTTTCTCAAAATCATATATAAACTAGTATTGGCCCTTTCTACTGCAAAGGCCCTACTTTTTCTTGACTATCTAAATGAGATCCAAATTCATCGATAGGTAGTGTGATACCAGCAAGTTTTTTGAATAGAGAAGCTATGAAACGTTTGACGGGGTTGTATACACTCTGCTCTGGGGCATGTGTACGAATAGTTAAGTAGTCAAGATTGAATTTACGAAAAAAATTACAGTACTGAATTATATTTTTCATATGTTTGGAATTCTTGTCAGCCTCCCATTAACCAGAAGAACCCAAACTGGTTTAACTTTGTCCTTTTTTATTATAGCTGTAGCAAATTGTTGATTGGGAATAATACTTTTGAGGTCAGATATATGGGTTAATGCCATTGTACCAACAAAATATTCGGGTTTGACAAATATCACAAGTTGACCTAAATGAAGACTATCATTTTGAGTTGGCTAGATCGATAATGAGATAAATGGAGGATATAAGTTTCATTTTACTAATGACTGGAAAATTATGATCAGCAACTAAGACAGGTTCATTAATAGTTTGAATAGTTTTGAATGTGCGACCAACTGCCGGAACACCTAAACCGACTTTTGCTTTATCATTTTGAGAAATAATAATTGTATCATCAACAAAAACTTCAGCCAGGGTTCGGGCAGTTTTGACTAAAGCTAAACAATTATATTCATTAATATGAGTTTCATCTCTGTTCATGCTACAGAGACAAGAGCTATTCTAGCAAATAGTGGTGACGATGTGCTGCAAATGTATTTGAATGGCGGGGTTCTAAATACATAGATATATATTGGCAAGATAAGTACAAAGTATACTTCTCTTCTAATGCTTTGCAAAGATGCTTTATTGTGTGCACTTTAATAACAACTTTTCTTCTTTTTTGGTGTGTGGCCCCAAATTCAATGCAATCATGAATTTTATCCCAAAAATCAGGGTGAATCATTGCTGCTAATGACCTTCCGGGTCCATCATATTTTTCTACAATACCTTCTTCAAGCATTTTTGCATTTTTGCTCTCAAGTTTTGCTTGGGCTTGGGCATGCCGTTTGAGCTTTTTTAATCGTGTTTCCTGTTTGGTAATTATATTTTTTTCACTAATAATATTTGATGCCAATGTTTTTTTAAATGATTCATCTGTTAAGATTAAATACATTTGTTAGTATTTTGATATTTTTTTAACTGCTAATTTTATTTTTTGGATGCGTCTCGTTGACTTATAGCATTTTTTGGCAATTTTTCCAATTCTTTTTTACATTGTTGTGAAGATGCACAAATTAATAAAGTATTATTTGGCAGAGAAGAGCTCCCAGAATTACTTGTAGTTAACGCTAATTGATAACAATAAATATGCGAAGGAAAAGAATTAAAATAGGAACATATATTTTCATCAATTACAGTTTTAATTTCCTTTTTGATTTGTTTTCAAGCAAGGTTACAATCTTTCATAAGTTGTTGATGATTTGGTTGTGGGTTGCAGATAGATACTTGTTTATAATATGCGAATGTGTTACAATACTTTTCATAAAGAGTTTGAGGCTCTTTAAAAAAAAAAGTTTTATTGAAATTAGGTGTTGATAAAAAGCTTTGCATCATTGTGAAACTTTTTTATCATAGATTAATGACTAAGTTTATGGAGCTTTGGAAGCACCGTTGGTATTGTTATTTATACTTCACAGAATTATTCGCTTAAGATATTATTTTAGAATTATAAGAAGTGTCAATTTTTTTAAACCGATAGTTTTATTTATTTATTTAAATGGTATATAGTGAAATTTAGGGTATCAAATATTTTATGGTTGGGAGAATACACATGTATCAACATGTGATTTTCTTTTGGCCTTGACTAAAATTATATGGAATAGATAATATGCGAAAATATATAGTAAGATAAGTATGGTTTTTGTTAGAGATTAATGAACACCTTTAAATACAATTATAAGGTGATTATTTCAAAATAACAGAATAAACTAGACTATACGATTAACTGATTAAATTTTGGTGAATTGTATCATTGAGCTATTATTGAGATATGTATTGTTGTAAATCGATTCTATAATAATCATTTTAAACATTAACTGAATTAGAATCAATTCTTACTGTCTTATATTATAGCACTTTGCAAAAAAATGTGAATCGGTGATTTGTTAATGATTATGGCTAAGAATTACTAAGATTCTAGATGATGTGTTACTTTTGTATTTTTGATTGGTTATCATTTTTTGTTTTCTTTGGGTTTCCTTGTTTTTAACTGATTAAAAACTCTTAGGCTTTACTAATTTCTTTAAATTTCTTTTCAGATTTATATTTCTTTGAAATTGGTTTAATTCTTAAAAACTCAAAAATCTATAAAATCACCAATTCTCACACAATATTGTGTTCTGCAGAGGTTACATCTTTTTTTATTAATTCTAATTTTTTTTTTTTACAACTCTATATTAAGGTGGGCAAATTTTTTTAGCTATTATTAAGATGAGCAAATGTTTTTAGTATTATTGAGGTGGACAAATTTTTTTTAGTTAAATATTAAAGCAACCTGAATTATGCTAATTAAAAATTCTTATTTTTTAGTTGGGTTGGAATTTTTGTTTAGGTTTTTGTTCTGATACTATTAAAAATATTACTCATGCTCGAACGTTCAGCGGAACCCGAACATGCAAATTTGTATATACTGCTTCTTATTATCTAGCTTATTTTTAAATAATTCTAAATAATGCAGTAGGCTGTTTTTATATTATTGTATTATGTGATTGCAAATCTTTTTTAAAAGTTTTTGCATTACAATACTTAATCAGATTACTTAAGACTACAATTTGGGCTAGTCTTGCAATTCTTTTTTTTATTTTAAGAGTTCAGCAGGGTGATCACCAAAAGCATAGACACATAATGAAATGCCATTGCATAATTTTTTAGCTATGGTGTCTTATTATATGCCCGTACTTCTGGTAGTCACCTGGTTATTTCACAATTGTACAATTAAGACAATCATAATTGAATATGAGTTGCAATCTGTATTGTCTTTTTATAATTGTTTTTTATAATTATAGTATTAGAATTTGAAACCGGATTTGATTTTTTTTTGTTAGAGTATTTCTGTATTTTATTTTTATTCAAAAACCATTATTGTTGAAATAAATCTGTAATAATTTAAATTTATAAGGGCTAAAATTTGAAATTATACTCCTATATATTATTTGTGCATATATAATAAAAAATTTGTATTTAAAAATAAATTTTGTAGCACAAATAAAAGATCAAGTAGTAGATATAAAATTAGCTATTAAATGCCATAATTTATCCCTTTGATTGATATCTCCCTTGATTTGTACTGAGTATATTTCAAGATAGTGTTTTATAAGAGACCCAGGTACAAATCAAAGGCCGATTTACTAATAATAATTTTTTTTACTTATGGGCTAATATATGCTCTTTACAAAAGACTCTATACAATATATCCTATACTATACAAAGTGCTCGGGATACAAATAAATTTTTTACTATGTGAAATTATCGTACCCAGGTATCTTACAGGTAAATTATAGTAATGTTTTTTTAAAAAATTTATTAAATTTTTTTAACCAATCAAAATTTTGAATTCATTATTAGGTGGAGGCAGTGTTGGGCTCGCTTATAAGTCCAGTAAAATTGAACTGGAACTGGACTTATAAATAGTCCACTGGACTTATAAGTCCAGTAGTTCAGTTTATAAGTCCAGTAAAGCAGACTTTTGGTTCAGGGCCCAACACTAGGTGGAGGGTAGGAGGTAGTTACTTCATTGGGAAAATAAATAAAGCGCAGATTTGCACAAATCTGCAACTCTAGAAAATTTTAACAAATTTAGCAATAACTTGTGATCCAGTAGTCCAAATTTAATATTGGTACCATTCAATTCGTCTTGATGAGATAGGACAAATTGAATGGTACCAAAATCGGTGAATTCAAATTATTAGAACACAAGAAAATTCCATTTATATGAATTTTATAAACATCAAACAATCTTGCCAACTAGTAGTTGAAATTTAATGATTTTGGTACTATTCAATTCCTCTCGATAAGATAGTTCGAATGGTACAAAAACATCAAAATTGGGTCACTAGTTAACAAGTTATTTATAAAAAACGATTTGCAGCACAGTTCTGCGCAAAAATTTAAATTTCTTTTTTAAATTTCTGCGCAGAACTGTACTGCAAATCACTTTTTACAAATAACTTGTTAACTAGTGATCCAATTTTGATATTTTTGGTACCATTTGAACTATCTCATCGAGAGGAATTGAATAGTACCAAAATCATTAAATTTGGACTACTGGTTGGCAAGATCATTTCATGTTTATAAAATTCACACAAATGGAATTTTCTTGTGTTCTAGTAATTGGAATTCAACAATTTTGGTAACATTCGATCTTTCTCATCGAGATGAATCGAATAGTACCAAAATTGTTAAATTTGGACCACTGGATCACAAGTTATTGCAAAATTTGTTAAAATTTTTCAGGGTTGCAGATTTGTACAGATCTGTGCCTTATTTATTTTTCTAATGTTAGTAAACTCTAATCACCTGATAAATGGCGCTCCTGGAAGCAGTTACCAGAACACAGGTCTATTTTTTCAAAACATCATCAGTAGGATTTGAACTCTAGATCTGCTACTTGGAAGGTTTCTGAACAACTTTATTTTTTAAAGTTTATTTAGTAAAATTTAAACTTTTATATATAGCAACTGCTAATGCTACTAATGTTTTTTTAAAATTTTGAAAAAATAAAAAGGTAGCTTTTTTTGAAGGTAGAACTCCGGACATTAGGATTGCGACCCAAACTTACTAGTTTGGGATTTGGTAGAATCCCAAATAGTATTTACTAGATTTCGCAAAATTTCCTAATTTGCCGTAAGGTCAAATATTTTGATATGTAAATTATATTACAGATAGAAATCCCAAATTTTTACATGTAAAAATTGGTTTGGGTCTTGTCCAAATAAGAATAAATCATTGATACTTTCAAAAAAAAAAAGTTACCTAAACTTTAAGTACGATAATTATTATAGCAGTAATTTTCTTTTTTATTATCAAGACAAAGAAGTTAAAAGAACAAAAGTTTCTTTTTATTCAGCAACCCTGACGCTTATTTTAAACCTTTAGATATTTTTCATGAAACTTTGTCATTCTGATTTTCCTCATGAAGTAAAATACCTTTCTTTTAACAATTACACAAATAATATCGCAACAACAGCCATATGCTCTAAGAGTTTGTAGAACAAAAAGTAGCATTGTAGTTATTTGGCATTGGTGTCACATGATCTTACTAAATTAAAATGAGGTTTTTTCTATGTAATCTGTGATACGTATTTATAATCAGTTTCAATTTTTGACGAGTACTTTGATCTGGGATCTATTATAAAACAATAGCAGATTTATATACAACTAAAGCAAAGGTATCAAAAAAAACCATGCAACTCAATGTATATAAATAAAAGGAGAGATAAGAAGTATTATTTTTCTTTCAACTTTTTATCATATCCTAATTCTTATTCGACAATTTACTTGCTCACAAAACAGTATTTAAGGTAATAATGTTATATTTTACTTAGTTATAGATGGTTTGTGAAAAGGCTTATTTGACTTTATTGCTCTTTTATCATTTAAAGGATAAAACAAAAATATCTTATATTCTTATTTAAAAGATAGAAAAATTTCGAATAACAGAATTATTCAACTAAATCACTATCGCTCAATATATTCTGAACCAAAGACTTACTTTCAAGCTCCATATTGATTTCTTCTTCTGACAAAACGGTTTCTTCTTGACTATTATTTAATCCAAATATTGGATCCAATAAATCTACCCAATTTTGAAGAGCTATCGTAATTTCATTTGCCATAAGATTTTCAAATTCCACTTCATCATCCACTTTATTATTCACTTCATCATCATCTTCACTTAAATCAAACCATTAATTTCTGCAAAAATCGGTTTATTAAACACACTATTACGCAGCCACAAAAGCTTAATTCTTTTTTTACATTTGATACATAAAATAAATAAATTTGGGCCATACTTTCCAGCTATGAAACCTGAACCGTGTGCAGTGTCCTTTACTAAACCATTTCAAAATAGAAAAGTTTCGCTTACAGCTAGCTTGGGAGGGTACGATAGCAAACATAGTTTTTGCAAGTTCTTGCAAGTGTGTATATTCGTCCAGGACCCCGAAATATACATAGTTAGGTCAGGTTAATTATAAGGTTACTAAAAAGAGAAAGATTTGCAGAAAAAACTTCAAAAATAAGCAAAAAAATTACTATAAATAGAAAAGATCTGTATAAAAACCTCAAAAATAAGCAAACTCATACCTGACCTATCTATGTATATTTCAGAGTTCTATTTGTACTCAATGATCTCACCACAAAGGAGATGTTAGATTAGGAGAATATTCAAGATTCCGAGGTATAACGTTTGCTTTATACTTGATTAACTTACCTACTAATTCATGACATTCTTTTTTACTATGATGTAAACCTTTGTAGTAGTTAACTGCCAGTTCACAAATCTCACGAAATTTTTCTTTCTGTAAACCATAACTTCGGTAGTTTGGATAAAGAAAGTAAGTCAGAACATATAGGGAAATATCAAATTTTTGATAACGACGATTGAATGCTATAGTAGCCAAGAAATGAAAATTGTTGCTAATAGGAATTCTTCTAAAAGCAGAAGCCAAATGTACGATTCCTAAAAAGCAATTAGCCAAGCTTGCTATATGGCTTCAAGTAAAGTAATCACCTGCTTGATTGGTTCAAAAATTAAGGCTATTCTTCTATATGAGGTATAGAAATTTTCATTTTCATAATTTACAATTTTGAATACTTCTCAGTTCGTAAATATATTTGGACGTTCTTCAAAATCTGAATAAAAAATATATATATTTATATTAGTACAGATTTAAAATAGCAAAAACATATGAATGTTCTAATTTATACAAAATATTTAATAATTTAACAGATTAAAATAAAATCGGAATTCAAACCTGCGAATGCATGTGTGAAAGGCGTAGGATTAAATATGTATAATATAAAAAAATTGAATAAAGAAATTTTTGGGTTGCATTTTTTAGAGTTAGAAGTTAAGATTAAAGGTTAATAATTTTGGAGTAGAAAAACTTGTACATATGTTGAGTATGCCCATGGCCATTATTTTTTAGTATAAGTTAATTTTATGAACTATGTATTAATTTGGTTTAATAAATTAAAACATATGCATAACATGATATTAATGTATATGGAGTGTATGTTATTTCGGGATTTGCATGAGCATTATTTTGAAATCTCCTATGCAATTTTTAGAAGAGTGATTTTCAAAATAACACCCATGCCTGCAATTTCAAGAATTTATGGTAAGTGGGTTTTAGAAGGTTAAATAAAAACATGCATTTCATTTTAATCTAATTCATTATGATCTGCAACAATAATATTTTATCTTATCAATTGCAGGTCTAACACGTATACCGGTAATGGAATTTGCCGTATCATAAATTGATGCCCAGTGCATTTCACAATATGTCTCCAAAGATCCACCTCTAATATTCATTAATGAAATAGTGTCCTGCAAAACCCGACTTGCTAAATGAGATTTTTGAATAAATGAAATAGCATATAGCTTGTTTCAAAATCTCTTTAATTGATGTATTTTTTACAAGGTTAGCAGATAGTAGGTTTAGTATATGAGCAATACAACGAGTACTTAAGATATGAGAATAATTATGATTAATAGATTGTCATGCAATGAGTATGTTAGATCCATTATCCGTTATGACTACTGCAAAACAGTGAGAACCAATTTTTTTAATTATAACTGAAATTTTATTAGCAATTAAATTTTCTGTTTGACGATCTCCTGAATAATCCTCTATAGCATAAAGATATTCACAATGGCTTGAAGTTGTAATAATATAGTTATAAACTGAATTAGCTTTTGGAGAAGTCCAACCATTGAGAGCTATATAAAAAAAATCATGATTTATTGTTATATAAATAAGTAACATTAAGAGAAAATCTATCATCAGACTTTCAATTATATTTTGTACCAAACATAATTTATTTAATTAATTAGAAATCGTGTTTGGTTCAAAATATAATTAAAAGCCCAATATCTTTTCCTTGATAGCATCTTTAAACATATATATTTACATAATGTTGAATTATTTGTTCTTTGTAGCTCAGCATCTATTTTAACTATAACTCGTGCAATTTCACTATCAAGCATAGGACCTAAGAGAGTATTTTTATATGGTGGTGTATAACCAGGCTGTAAAAGTTTTAAAAAATTTTGAAAATACGGGTTATTGATAATTGTAAAGGGAATTCTATAGCATACAAAAGCTTTAAGCAATGCTTTTGTAATATCAGCAGATTGTTAAAAGGTTAATTTGTTAATGGTTTGATAGTATAAGGTAATTGATTGATTGGTCATTTTGTTTTTTTTTCTAATAGGAGATTCAGCATCTTTATCATTATTTACTTTTTCGCCTCTTTTTGCAACTTCAATTAACTATTTTTTTCTAATATCATCTGGTACTTGTTCTTTACAATGAAGTGCTAAATGCACTTCCATTATAAAAGGCTTTCCATGTTGCCATTTATCCTTGTCACAATAACGACAGGCTGCTCTAAAATGCCCATGCCCATCATCTTCATCTTCATTATAGTCATCCCAAATTGGCATTTTTGGTCTACTGCCTTTACCTTTTTCTGCTTTACATTTTACTGAAGGATTAGTAATTTCTGGCAATTAAAAACTAAAGATTCATTAATTGACATGTTTGTGTCCTCTATAATAACCGTTTTTTCAAATCTGAATTGATTTTAATTGCAGATTATATGAAATGAAATGAAAACACCAATGCTATATACAAATTAAACGATTTCTCACTTAGATAATTAAGGCTTCAAACGTATACAGATGAAGATGCACATATATGAGAAATAAAATCACACCATTAGCATGGAATTATTATTAGGGATACACTGTTTTATAGTATTTAGGCAGGTTTTATACAAATATATGTTTTTAACACATGCATGTTTAACTTCTTTTTTTTTTTTTGTGAGATAATTTTTAGCCAATGCATCAAAATAATTGCAAGCAGTTAATGGATTGAAATAATTTAATTGCCAATTCAGATAAAATTAGCAATATTTTTATATTTAGAATTGGGGCAAACCAAATATATAAACAACATAGTACAAAATCTGAAACAGGCCTGTATATATAAATTTTTTATATAATTTAAAAAATTTTAAAGACATTTTTACTCATATCTTTTTATCTACAGGTCCGATTTTAATGAAATTTTATTAGTAGATGCACAAGAACCTGCTCTACAACTTTACTTATATCAAAAAATAATATTTATTTAGTACAAAAAAAAACTTTTCATAAGGGTTATAATCAGATTTACTAATAGATTGTTTATATATTTGTTTATCCCCAATTTCATATATAGTAATAATATAGCTATAGTGCTGATCTTATCCGGATTGGTAATTAATAGACCAAACATGCCTACCAAAGTTGTTTTATGTAAGAGCTAAATTAAAGATGGTACAGTGCGGAACACTATAAACCAATACCTTTTTATATGTATTTTACAAAAATTGATATAACTTAAAAATAAAAAATTTTTTCAAAAAATTTTTTAACCAAATTGTAGCTTTAAGGCTAAGCTACAATTTGGTTAAAAAAGATGGTTGTTTTATTTTAATTTTAAAAGGTTATATCAATTTAAAGTTTACTATAAAATTGAAAATTTGGCATTTAATATATAAAAAAAAGAAACTCATATGTAATTTTTAACCAATCACAATTGATTACATTATTCTAGCCAATCAGAATTGAGTATTTATTTCAAAATTTGGTGTGGGGGTGTTGGTTTATGCTGTCCCATACTGTATGATTTTTTTTTTTTAATGTTAAGGTGAGGTCATGCCTCTGAACTTTATTGAGTGTATATTAATCGTTACAATATATTGCTTACAATTATTATACTATCTACTAAGTACCAAGACTTGGACTAATTTTATCCACAACCTAAACCTACCAGAGCCTACCATACTCCCATTTATATAGCTAGCCTGGTTTTGGACGTCCCTTTTCCTCAGCCAACCGTTAGTATTTACATGTCCACCATGGGTTTGTATTATTTTGCCGACAATCACTTCACTGATATAACATTTTACCGACAAATACTCACCGACAAGTTCATTTTACTGACAGTTTGTTTCACCGAAGTTCATTTCACTGACAAGTTTTTTTTCAAAAAGCTCTCTAATTTTAGCCCTAATTCTACCTAATTCTATCCTGACCCTAACGACAATGACCAGAATTACTTTGTCGGTGAAATGAGCTTCGGTGAAATAAACTGTTAGTAAAATGAACATGTCGGTGAATAATTGTCAGTGAAATGTTATGTCGGTGAAGTGATTGTCGATTAATTGATTGCTACCCGTCCTCCACTTTACCCACATTTCCTAATATCGTCACTTCCAATTTGGTGTATGTAATTCCAGGTAGGCGCTTTCTGCTTCCAAATTGGTGTACCTAGTTCCTTACTAGCGTACTTCTCAGGAGTTCGTATCTCAAGCCATGCAGCTGCCTCTACCACATTGGGTAAGTATCTCAAGCCTGCATGCTGCTGCAACTAGCTGATTTTCCTGCGACTTGGGGACCCAGGGTTTGGCATTCCGAATTCAGAAATATGCGAACGACTGTACTTCCCGCTATGGTGACGAGTACCCAGGCATGTTTCGCCAAAGCTTCCAGCCCCTGATGTAGTTGGATGGCATCATGAGGCTCGGCCAACCCGATCTATCACTACATGCACTTATACCAGCTATATCTGTTACTGGTAGTCACAGATCCTCTTAACGTCCTAAGACTACCATATGGGTACACCCAGAGCTCCGTTGGGCTTTGACACGTACACGGCTCTATGTTTCCACTTCTTGTTGGTCGGTCAGTTCCGTCTGCCCTTGTAGGGTTCATTCTGATCCCCAGTACTCACATCCGACACCTCCAACTTTATACTGATCCCTTCCAAACTACCAAGCCAGTTGGCCCGGAAGGATTGGTCTGCTCGGCTTTATATGCCGATGGTCTCACTTTCCTTGGTACCTACTTCCGAAACATAGGTCCTTTTCTTCCAGTACGACTCCGGTAGCCAGGTTGGTGTCCTCTCTTACTATGGGGTATATTTCGTTCAGTTCTCCGGTCTCCGGTTGTAAGGGCTTCTGTAGCACCATAGAAGGATCTTCCTTATCTCCCTACTCGGGGCTTGCCAAACGGGTTTCAATTGTTCTGGTCCCTTGGATTTGTCTGTGTAACTTACACAACTGCGCCGATGCTCCTATTTAAGATGGTGGTCCCAAAGTTACAGGTATTATACCCGACCGATCGATGAACAAATGTTACCATAACACAGACCTATTTTCCAATTCATCTCCAGTGGGATTTGAACTCTAGACCTGCCGCTTGGGAGTGACAACTAGATAGCTTCTCTATGTCACTACACCTACACTGTATGATTTATTATTGTTATTATTGTATATTTAATTAACAATATTAACAATTTTATTGCTTTAAAAATATATTATCTGTTTTCATAAGGAAAAAATGAATTGTCTCTTTAATTTTCTAGACTAAAAGTTCTAAATTTGATTTTGGTCTTTTTTTTTGTAGCCACATAAATTAGATTGTTATGCGATAGATATGAATTAATAATTATAACAAGGTCTGTATCTCTTCTTGGAATTCTTAGTATTTGTTTCATGTGGCCTGATTCAGCAAACCTGAAATATTTTTGCAATAATAATTAGTGATAATAATATCAAATTTTATGCAGACTTCGAATGGTAAATTACACAACTCAAATTTCAAAGGGCAATTTCTATGCTTATGCATACCTATCAAATGGGTCATCGAGCTCACATCCCTAAACCTTATGCTTCTGCAGAATGAAGGTAAGTAAAATCAAATGCGGCAATTAAATTACTCTAATCAAAAAAAAATTATCTAATCTAATGTCCATGATGCAATTGCTTACAAAACCAGTTTCATCAAGATATTGCATAAGTTTCGTGAGAAAACTTAAAGCGAATGCTATCAGAAAACCTGTTATACCAAATTTATCTTTCATATTATAAAATCAGATAAGACGGCCAATTACATATGCACATTTTACTATGTAAATAACAATCAGGTTCTTTTAGTATAAGTTTTATGTAACAATGAATATGAATTCTGTGTTGTTTGGCAAAATTCAAAAATGTTATAGCTTTAATTATATATCAAATAATTGATAAATCCAAGGTCTAAAATTGAATTTGTTATCAACTTAAACTTGCTTATATCTGATTAAAAGCAAGTTTTTATTAAATAAATTTAAAAATCTTGTGATTATATTAAATGCGCAAATATTTATTTAACAAATTAAATAGTTTTGAGTTTGACACTATTTGCCAAAATAGGATACATATTTGGGTTTTGGTTTTGAACCCAAACTAGGCAGAAATACTGATTCCCAAACCCAAACTAAGTAAAAATGTCGTAATTAAAAAAAGGAGTTTGGGTTGCATCCCTACCAGATATTTCTCATATGGGTCATATCTGGATTTTGGCCAATTTTGGCCCAATTTGCTAAAAATGACAAAATATATTTGTTTAAATAACTTTTGATCTAGTAATCAGAATTGAATGAACTTTTTTTATTAGATGTGTCTCACTAAGAGCTTCATTTTAAAAAAAAACGGTTGTTCAAATTGGTTCACTAAATGCTAAGATAATTGGCAAAAACTGTTTTTTGCTTTTCAAATTTTAAGGTTTTTGCTAAAAAAAAACAAATATAACCTCTATACTAAATGTCTGGGGTCCTTTGAAGGTTGATTATTTTTAGAAACATATGATAGTTGCTAGATATTCAATATAAAAAGTATAAACAAATTTTACCAATTTTAAAAAAAGAAAAAATAAATATAAAAATCTATATAGAAAAATCCTTTGCAGCAAGTACTACAAAAAAGAAGTATTTAGTTGCATGCCCTATAAGGGGCTTCCAGAAATTACGTAATATTTTAGTGGTTGATTGGGTGGGGCCTGAAAATATCAGGTTATAATTATAATTCTGGTCAAATTTTTATAATCCTAACCAAAAATATAAAATTATAAAATTATTAATAACTATTGTTCTATTGCCAAAATGTTCATTCTGCTAAGACGATTTTAACAAGCCCAAAATCTTAAAACCTAATCACAAGGTCCCAATATCATTCAACTTTTGTGTAATTTTAATAGTAATTATTTAGAATTACCAAGTAAATTTCTTTAATATTAAATAATATTTAATCAACTAGTCCATTTTGGATAATTTAACTACCAAAATGTTCATCTCAGTGAGACGATTCTAACAAGCCAAAAATTGCTAAATTCTAATCACAGAATTCCAAGATCGATAAAGATTTATATTGTTAGACAAACAATAAAATCTTTATTGTCTTGGAATCCTGTGATTAGAATTTAGCGATTTTGGGCTTGTTAGAATCGTCTCACTAAGACGAACATTTTGGTAGTTAAATTATACAAAAAGAGTTAGTAGATTAAAAGTTATTCAGTATTAAAGAAATTTACTTAGTGATCTAAAAAATCACTAATAAAATTACACAAAAGTTGAATGATCTTGGGATCCAGTAATTAGATTTTAATGATTTTGGGCTTGTTAGAATCATCTCAGTGAGATGAACATATGATAGTTAAATCATCTAAATTGGTCTAGTAGAGCAATAGTTATTATCAATTTCATAAATTAAAACATATAAATAAATTTTAAAAAATATAAATTTTTGATTGGCTAATAGGGTATTAGGTGTGGGTAGATGGGGTAAAATTTTGAAATTTATTAGTAACAAAATATTACGTAATTTTTGGAAGCCCCCTAAACAAAAAAATATAAAAAAAGGAAAAAAAAAGAATTAGTAAGATATAGTTTAGTTTTGAGTTAGAAGAACAAATAGTATTTTACTAATAGAGTTGAGAAAGATCCTATACAAAAAAGATCCTATAATAGAGTAAGCTAAATAATCTTTAATTGATGATCTGAATTATACATGCTGATGAAATTAATTTCTAAAAAAGATCTATTTTGTCTTCATTAGAGAAATTTAAAATTTTTTATAAGGAATAGCAAATAAAATTTATATATTTAATTTTATCTATTCAAAAAAAGTATCAAAAAATTTCATCTTTTAAGTAAAACTAGATCAAAACAATTTTATTTTCAAATTTTAATTTCGGGTTTTGGCTTTTAAAATAATTTCATCAATATTTATAATCTGGATAAGATTGGTACTACTAGGTAAATGTATAGCATTGTTTGTCTGAAACTAAATATTTATATAAATTTAATAATTAAAAAGTTTGCTATATACTAGATAAAAGTATAGCAATGTTTGTCTAAAACTCAATTTTATTTCTTATACTATAAATTTTATAGATGTTCTAATTTATGGAATTAATAATAACTTTTGATCCACTGGTCCGTTTAGATTAGTGATGCCACCAAAATTGATTTTTGAAAAAGGCCTATTTCATCTTCATTAGAGAAAATTAAAATTTTTTATAAAGAAGAGCAAATAAAATTTATATAGATATGTTCCTTATAATTTTGTCTATTCAAAAAAAGTATCAAATAATTTCGTTTTTCAAGTAAAATAGGCCAAAAACAATTTCGTCTTCAAATTTTAATTTCAGGTTTTAGAACCCGAAATGCTTTCGTCCTCATGTATAGTTTAGATGATTTAACTATCAAAATGTTCATCTCGATAAGACGATCCTAACAAGACCAAAAATGTTAAAATCCAATCACAGGATCCCAAAATTGTTTATTACTAAGTAAATTTCTTTACTATTAAATAACTTTTGATCTACCAGCCTGTTTTGGATGATTTAACCACCAAAATGTTCATCTCAGTAAGATGATTCTAACAAGACCAAAATCGTTAAATTCCAATTACAGGATCCAGAGATCGATAAAGATTTATCAATCATTTAATCAAATTGATTTATATATAAAAATTAATTTAATTAAATGATTGATAATCTTTATCGATCTTTGGATCCTGTGATTGGAATTTAACGATTTTGGACTTGTTATAATCGTCTCATTGAGACGAACATTTTGGTGGTTAAATCATTCAAAGCAGCCTAGTAGATCAAAAGTTATTCAATAGTAAAGAAATTTACTTAGTGAAGAATGATCTTGGGATTCTGTGATTGGATTTTAACGATTTTAGGCTTGTTAGAATTGTCTTATCGAGACGAACAGTTTGATAGTTAAATCATCCAAAACGGACTAGTGGATCAAAAGTTATTATCAATTTTATAAATTGGCCAATTAAAAATAATTTAAAAATCATGTGATTGGACAGACAGAAAGTGCAAAGTTGCGTTTTTGATATTTTAATATATGATGCGTCAAGAAAGTAACTTTGTATTATGATACGAAGAAACTAAAGGTTCTTCACTTCGCTTCAGACAATTACTATATTAGAACAATAGTAAATTTTGGAATAAATACAGTACAATATAAACTTTTATTATAAGCTAGAATCTGATTTTGTTCTAATAATAAATAATTTTTTTATTACATTAATAGTTCAATAGCTCAAGTTAATTAATTGAAAGTTATAAAGCTCACTAAAATGCATCTAATAGCAGTATTGGCCAAAAATGTGATCATATTATATTTTTTATATGACCACTAGTCATAATAGTCATATAATGATAGTTATATCAGTTTGGTCATATAAATTATGACTTATTTTTATGACTAATGTGACCATTAGTCATATGACCAATTATGATCTGGTCATATAACTAGTATATAAATTTACTATATTTTAAATATAAATTGCTTTAGTTTGTGACTCAAATTTTTAAAATAATTAAATGTATTATATTTAGGCTTTAATATATATATATCTTGATTAATATATCAGTCATCCAATTTGTTACACAAATATTAGATGTAAATTTCATATATATGAAATTTTATATAGCAAAAAAAGGTGAATAAAAAACCTTTCTTGCCAAACCACAGTTCTGCCATCTTTGTACAAATTGAAAATGTAACATTGTTAAAAACAAATATTTTCAATTTTAAAGTTATAAGTATATGTAAAATTATGACCTGAACAACTTTACTTAGACGACCTTTATAGGTTACCTTGTAAGAAAAATGTGTTGTCTATGTACAAACGTTAAAATTTTTAACTTTGCAATATAAAACTTTTTTTTCATTGGGTAACCTACTTTGGGCGCTTAAGCAAAGTTGTTCAGCATGTAATTTTACTTGTATTTAATGTTAAAACGCATTTTTTTGGCCATTTACTAGGTGAAAAATGGGGTCGAAGTTAGAAAAAAAATTTTTTTCTTAAAAAATTTTTTAAAAAAAATTTTTTTTCTAACTTCGACCCCATTTTTTACTTAGTAAATGGCCAATAAAACGCTTTTTAACTTTAAATACAAGTAAAATTACGTGCTAAACAACTTTGCTTAAGTGCCCAAAGTAGGTTGCCTAATGAAAAAAAAGTTTTATATTGCAAAGTTAAAAATTTTAACGTTTGTACATAGACAACCTATTTTTCTTACAAGGCAACCTACAAAGGTCGCATAAGTAAAGTTGTTCAGGGCATAATTTTACATATACTTATGATTTTAAAATCGGAAATATTTGTTTTTAACAAAGTTACATTTTCGATTTGTGCAAAGATAGCAGAACTGTGGCTTGGCAAGAAAGGTTTTTTTATTCACCTCCTTTTGCTATATATAATCACGAAATTTAATTTTAAATTAATATGTAGGTTGAAAAACATCAAAGCTTCAAAGTTTATAGTAATTTTATATGTAATTTTTTAAATTTTCATATATATGAAATTTACATATGACATATTGGATGACTGATATATACTATTCTCTATACTATTTGCTCATACAAATTATATACAAGTATGAAATATACAATTATCTTAGTCGATTAACCCAAATAGTTATATGGGTTTTAAAATTTCCAAAAAATAAACAACAATTCAAAAATGCAAGGTCCATGTGCAGAACTGGCAGTTTTACATAATTTACTCAAAAAGGTATCTTTATCAAAATTTGCAGAATATATATATATAAAGTAAATATTGCAAATCATAATAAAATTAGATCATTGTAAAATTTAGAGATTTCAATTTAAAAATATAAGCCCTACCAAAATCCATCTATACTTTTTTTCTAATAATTCTACCTTTAAATCTAATTTAATTATAAAAAAAAACTAACAAAAAAGGTCCAAAAAATTTTAAAAATCAGATATAAAATAAGTTCAAAATTCATTATATTATAATCTAATTTTATTATAATCTGTCACAAGAATTAGTATATGCACACATATTTACATTTTATGTTACATGAATATGAAAATAACAGTATAAGTTTCCAAGAGCAAATTAAGGTAGTAAAACTTCTTTTATTAATTTCTCCTAACAATTTTATACAACACAAAATATGTGAAGTTCCTATGTATTTATGTATTTATACCCTGCTTCACTATATGCATTTATCCAATAAAAAGCAAACTTTTGTATATATATATACTATTTAATTTACAATATAATAATATACTATATAAAATTTTTAATACTACAAAATTATTCTATTTCTGAGAACAAAATTGTGGCATGACATACAGTCAACTTTTTCTAATTCGAAACGCTAAGACTGCTTTTTTTTACTATATAAAAATTTGAAAAAGTTCAGTTTTCAAAAAGTTATATATAACTTATCTGAACTTTATAATAAAATTTACAAATGTTCTAGAAGATTTTGTTCAATTTAGAGAGAGTTTAATAGTATTCGGTTTAGAGGTTCGGATTAGAGAGAGGCAACTGTATACTGATATTATTCTACTAATCTTTTTATTAGATAGATTTAAATTAGACAAATTGAAAATATAAATTGATAGATAATTTAGAATCTCAAGAACTTTTCTCAATTATCATCAAAAAAACTATAATTAATTAGCTAGTATAAATATTGATTTTAATTGGTTAATTTTTTTATCTTAGGTCATAAGATCATAATTTTCTTTTTATGACCAAATAACTTATGCTAGTCATAAAGGTCATATAGGTCATAAAAGGTTATAACCCAACACTATCTAATAGCAGTGTTGTCACTTGGACATGTCCATACTATGTTTTTTGTCCAATGTCCAAGATTGTCCAAAATCGTCCAAGCCTATGTCCCATGTTAAACTAATCAATAAAGTAATTTAAAAAAATATATAATTATATATTTTTTTAGGTGCTGGACTCATTGGTGAAAAAATTAAAATAGATTATCTTAATAAATTTTAAGTAATTTTAATTTGAAAAAATGTCCAAAATGTCCAAAAAACGTCCAAGTGACAATACTGTCTAATAGTGGTTAGTAGAGTTTCACAATTCAATTCGATTCAATTTAATTTGATCAAATATTTGATCTCAAATTATAAAAATTTCAAATCAAATCAAATTCAAATCGACAAAATATTTGATTTGATTCGACAAATATTTGAAAATTTTTATTGAACCTATAGATACAATAGCTATTTACACGAAATTTTATTAAAATATTTGCTTTTGTTGTTTTATGAAACTAGTACTATTTTGATTAGAAGAACATTTTTCACTTAATACAGAAAATTAATTAATTTAGTAAAATTTTGTATAAATTAAAAATGTTAAAAAGGACCAAAAAATTTTAAAATTTTTAAAAATTACAAATAAATTTGATTTGATTTTATCGAATCAAATTCAAATCAAGAATTTATTCGATTTGATTAAAATCAAATATGACTAATATTCAATTCAATTTGACTTTGAGGAATTTGAGTAGTTAGATAATTTAAATCAGCCTAGTATATACTAAGGGGAGCACTATTTAACATCTGATTTTTTGTACTAAAAGGCTACCCCTCTCCCCCCTACCTGATTGTCAAATATCACGATTTGATTAGCTAAAATTATTAAAATTTTAAAAATTTTTACACTTTAATAAGACAATTCCACCGAGTCTAAAATTATCAAAATCCAACCACAGGATCCCAAGATCATTATAGATTTGTCTGCTTTAATTATATTATTTTCGTATATATTAAAAATTATTATTGAAGATATTATAAACTTTAACATTAAATAACTCTTGAACCAGTGATCTGTTTTGGATAATTTTATTACCAAAATGCTCGTCTCAATAAGACGATTCTAATGAACCTAAAATCATTAAATTCTAATCATAGAATCCAGAGATCATTATAGATTTGTATTATTTTTAATAGATTATATTAAAATAACACAAATCTATAATGATCTCTGGATCTCGTAATCAGAATTTAACAATTTTAGGTTCATTAAAATCGTCTCATTGAGATGAGTATTTGATAGTAAAATCATCCAAAACAGATCACAGGTTCAAGAATTATTTAATATTAAAGGTTATAAGATCTTTAATAATAATTTTTAATATATAGGTGTGAGTTAGTAGAAAGGAACAAATCATTTTTAGTAAAATTTTTTTAATTTTTAAACTAAAATATCTTGACAACTATTTAATCAAATTTGCTAAAAAATTTTTTATTTTAATCTTGAAATTATATAGAATTAAAATAAAAACAATTTTATTAAATTTATTAAGATAGTTGTTAAGATATTTAAAGTTAGAGGGTATGTAGATTATTTCTATTAGTAAATGAGTGACAAAAAATATTTCTAATATGAATTTAAAAGTTGCTACATATAAAAATTAATTTTTTACTATATAAATCAATTTTTTGTACTAAGTAAACTTGTTTGTAATAAAAAATTACACATATTCTAAAAATTTTATTATTTTGAATGAAATTTGATAAAGTTTTTATAGTACCAACTTCTGCAGGGGTGAGGTCTATTCTGCAGGGGCGATCACAAATTGGCCAATCAAATCATGTGTAAACAATAAGTAAAATAGGGTCGTGAAGATAAAAACAACTATATCTTATGTTCTACTGAGCCAATTTTAATGATTCGACTACTGTTAGAATCAGAAAAACCTCCTTTACAATTTTATTTAAAAATTTAATATAATTACTTAATAAAAATTTTCTTTATTATTAAATATAAAATTTTTAGTAACTCATTTATTAATAGAAATGATCTACATACCATACCCTCTACCCTTAAGCTTGAAGTCAAGAAAACTTTTACTTAAAAAAATTTGACCCTTTTCTACTAACTCAACTCCCATATACAAAAATAATATAATTAAAGCAAACAAATCTATAACGATCTTGGGATCCTGTAATTGGATTTTGATAATTTTAGGCTTGTTAGAATCGTCTCATTAAGATGACCATTTTGGTAGTAAAATCATCCAAAACATATTACTGGTTCAAAAGTTATTTAATGTTAAAGTTTAAAAATTTTTAATAATTTTAATAATTTTAGCCAATTAAAAGTTATTTGTTATTAGTACCTGATAATTTTCTGTCCTTATCCCTATTCTAAAAATCAGATGATAAATAGCACTCCCCTAAGATATTGCTAAAAAATGATAGACTAACTATATAAAATTTCTAGTTTGTTTATATAGAATTTTATATGGTCAACCAATTGTTTTTTTTTAGCAATATTTCAACATATACTAGGCTAATTTGAGTAATCTAAGAGGAGTAACAAAAATCAGGAGATTTTTTAAGAGGGGGAGGAGAACCCCGAAATATACATAGATAGGTCAGGTATAAGTTTGCTTATTTTTAAGGGTTTTTATACAGATCTTTTCTATTTATAGTAATTTTTTGCTTATTTTTGAAGTTTTTTTTGCAGATTTTTCCTTTTTTAGTAACCCTATAATTAACCTGACCTATCTATGTATATTTCGGAGTCCTGGAGAAGAAGGTAAAAAAAATTGAAATTATATATAAGAACCTGACTATATATATATTAAAGAATAGGAAGAGGATCAGTGTTATCATGGGACACAGACATGGACAGCAGACTGTTTGGGATATGATGTTTGCGGAAATGTTCAGAAAAATTTTTCTTGTCTTGGACATTTATGCTAATCGACACTTGATTACTAGCCAATAATATTTATTCAATATGCATAAATTAAATTACCGTCAAGCGATCTTTTCATGTATTTACAACACAAACTAGGGATCTTAATACATAAATATTTAGTTTTTTATATATTTTAAATAGACCTGAGCTTTCTTGAATATTAGACATATTGAAAATAATCAAAATGTCTTATGCTAATCCAAACCAATTCATCTGCTATTTAACGATAAGTATTAAGTGAAATAGGTCAAAATGTATACAATATAGTTTTTTTCAAACTTCTCTTCAACATATTTATTTTTTTAGTAGTTTATATATAGTTAATTTATTTACATTAGCCAGTTTGTTTTTGAATATGATCTATTTAAAGGTTTAGATCATTTTAAAAAGTACATTAAGCAACTTCAAACGATCTACTAGTGATTAAGAAGTTGCTTAATTAATGCAATTAGTTGAACCGATTACAATTAATTAAGGTATTAATTTACTAAAGACTTTAAATAAGGCTTTCAACTTTAGCCAATTAGTAACCAACATTTTTTTGTTAAAAGTATAAATCGTTTAGTTTATTCAATTGTTAATTTTTCACTTATTCATTGATTAGATATCTGCTATTTTGTTAGATTGGTCATACTATTTTAACAAGTATTTGTTTTGCTAACGGTTACGATGCTTCTACTACTAATCAAACATCCAATATGCCTATTCAAGAACTACCTCAATCATCACCTTTGCTTGCTTTACTAGCTACTCTGGTAGTACTAATAAGAAAAAAAACTTATTATATTTTAAATTTTAATTGATAACTTTATAATCAAATTTTAAATATATTTATACAATTCAAATGAAAATAATTTATTATAATTCGCCAATTCACCTAGTGTACGGCAAAGATACAGTAACTCCATTAGAGTTAACGATTGACAAGAATAAATTAAAAGATGTCCAAAGCATAATTTATAATAAAAAAAAAATTAAAAAACCTATCTACTTTTACTATTGATTGTTTTAATATTTATATCACACTATTTTAATAACTATAACCAACTTGAAATATTGTTTTTCTTATTAAATTTTTGTTTTTTATAAATAATAATGAGTTTTGCTAAATCTCATTGCAGATAATCGTCACCACTAATATAAGTCACGTAATTTACATAAATGCATACATAGATGTTATGATTATGCATCAAATGTTATACAATACACATAAGTTTAGAATTTATAAGAAGTTTGACAGGTACTTAGTACTAGTACTAGTTTAAGCTTATTCTGACCAATTAATAATGTAATTATACATGTTAAAAGTAGATAAATATAGTTCAATTTAAAAAAAAATCACTCTTTCATTACCTTGTCAAAAATTAGTAGATAAAATTATCATAATAGAGTACCTCGCAAGTGTGTGAGTGTGTAGTAGAGAAGGTTAATGATAAGGAGTGGTTTTGTGTCAAAGAGATGAAACATTGCTAGACAAATCTTCATACTAATTTAAGTGAATAAGTACCACTTTTTTTTACAAAAAAATAAATCAAATTTCTAAAAAAAAAAAAATGAATAATAGTACCTATAAAAGTTCTTTTTTGGAAGCTTATGTCTCTGAGGAGAAAGAAGAGAATAATATTAATGATCTTCAAAGCGAATTTGATAATATCTTATTGTATCAACATGTGAACATGAATATGAATAATATGGAAATGGAAATGAATATGTGTATGGATATGGATACGAATATGGAGATGAGTACTTCGGATATGAATGTGGACATGAATATGAATACGTATATGAATTGGAGATAAGTGCAAGTACAGATACGGAGGTAGATACGGATACAGATACAGATATAGATATAGCCAATCATAAAATGTTTCGGCTTGAAATAGATGTATATTTTCTTATATATAGTAAGTTGTAATATTATCATATATTACAATGCTTTAAATTTGAATTTCTTACTATTGTAGATGATACATTTGATAACTGGGACTTAGCTACAAAACAAGTTAGGGCAGTGTCATTAATCACATGATTATTTTTTATCAGAGGCCTACCACCCCTCTTCCTTAATATATAAATAGTCAGGTTCTTATATATAATTTTAACTTTTTTTTACCCCCTCCCCCCCTAAAAAATCACCTGATTTTTGTTACTCCCCTTAAGAAATATGCAACAGAAAATAAATTTGAAATTGTAAAACAATGACTTCAGAGAAACAAAAGGTGTGAAATTGTTTATCGTATCTTTGAGTATAAGAATTTTCGTGAGTACTATGCAAAAAAAAAGGTTGATACGAAAGACAACTGTGACCGTGAAAGCATGAAAATTAGCTGTCAATGGAAAGCTAATATTTGCCTTTCTGACTATATTATAAGAGCTACATCAATGTGTAAAAACCATAAACATCCACTATCTAATGATATACAAAACACTGAAACGAAGTTTCATCGTCTTAGTTCTGAAATGCTTGAAGAGATCGAATTTCTTGTGAACATTGGCTATAGTGCTGGACCAATAATTCACGGACTTCAAAACGGTTTCCTAATGCTATAATTAGTCCAAAGAATGTATATAATGCAATTTGTTGCTTTCGACATAATAAAAAATTGATAAAGACTGATGCTGCTAAGACATATAAAAGGTTGATAAAATTACAACGTAAAGAGCATGGATGGTTTGTCAAAGCAAGATTGGAAGGAGAGGATAACAATCTTATTGGTTTGTTTTGGATGAGAGATGTTGCAATTAATGACAATATATCTTATACAAATAAATACTATATGTATTTATCACTTACCATTATTGTAGACAATCATGCACGATTCCGAATAGCTGCAGTAGCTGTTGTGTCAGACGTAGGGTCTATATTGGGCCAGGCTAAACTCGCAAGTTTTAGGATTGGGCTGGGTTTGTGCACAGGTTGGGTCTAAATTTTAAAGTTTGTTTGTATAGTGGGCCAGGTTTGTGTCGGGTTTATTAAATATTGGACCCGGGCTAGGCTTAGTAAATAAGCCCAGTACAGCCCAATAATACTATAGTTTCTATTGGCTACAACCTATTATAATTCGGTAAATAAAAAACTTTAATTACAAGTTTAAACTAGTATAAATATAGTTAAACTTTTATATTTATTTATTTTTTATACTTACCATTACCAATATAGACTTTTATCTAATCAAATTTGCACTTACTACTATAAAAATTAAAAAAATTTTTAGTATGTCAAAATGCTTAAAATTTTTTTCTTATGATTTTTAATTTTTAATTTAATTTTGATTAGAATCTATTTTTTTTTGACAAGAAAATAAAGTTTGTAATTTCGAATAAGAAATGAAACATGTGAAAATAAAACATTTTAATAAAAAGGAGATTAGCATTTTTGTTGAAAATTTTTTTTTTAAAATTAAAAAGAAGTAACTATATATTGTAGTTTCTGAGATTGCTCATATAGAAACAAGTATGGACTTGTTAGTGAAAGTGAAAATATTGAAACGGTCTCAAATAAAAATACTGAAATAGTCTCCGAAGTGGTTTCTGCTACTAAAAAGTATAAGGTTTGCAGAAAACCATCATAGGTTTTTTAGGAAGGACATTTCACTAAGGATAACTTGCCACATAAGAGTAAAAAAATTTATATTATATATTTTGTTTAATAATCATTTATTAAAATATTTATAATTACTAGTGGACGTGCTCAATGCACATATTGTAAGACTAAATTGAAACACAATAATAAAATAGGAACAAGTTCTTTGATCCGGCATATAAAATATACCAAATATAATAAGTATATTAAAGATGTATCTCAACAAGAACTGCAATTTTCTTCTTCGAAAGGTATTACTACTTACAAATTCTCTCAAGAACAAAGTTAGAAAGATTTAGCCAATATGATTGTCATACATGAATATTCTTTTCGCATGGTTGAGCATAAGGGGTAGTAGGGCGAATTTGGGGGTTCTAGGACAGAAACCTGGGACAGAATCCAAATTGACCTTCTAAACCCTTCTATAAGCTCTTCTAGATATATGTAATCTTATATCAAATTCAAGCTCCAAATTATGCTAGAGCCCAATCTTGTTAACTTACTCTCCTTACCCCTAAATTTGGGATTCTAACATTAAGGAGTACATAGTCTTTGTTAATGCTCTGGCTATGTTTTTAATTCCAAACAAGATAACAAAACAATTATACTATTTCGCTTGCCCTTGAAATGAGCAGAGAGCACCGAGGACCGAAGTGTCCGAGTGTGCTTCTCTGCGGGTCCATTCAAGCCTAAAATGCATACTATTTTCTATGTTATCCTAGAATTAATTCAAAAAGCGATTTAATACTATCTAGCAAGGGTCAAAAATGTACAGCTTTAGGTGTAAATTTTTGCATTGAGTGTAAAAAAATTCGGGCCAGGTGTAAATTTTTCAGATAGGTGTAAAAAAAATCTGGGTTAGGTGTAAATTTTTTGGACTAGGTATAAAAATCTAACCCAAACAATTTTTATAAAGTTGGAGTTCCAGAGCCTTTTCCTGAAGTCTATTAATATATTGGGTTACGTAATATCCACTAGCATGTTTTCTACAAAGGCTGGGTTCAGAGCTAGTCGGCATATTACATACCTTACAAGGAAGACGCTTCTTGGCTCTCCAATATTTATGGCACCCTTCAGGCCGGTGACAGGTCTGCCCACAAATGACCCCTGTTCTGAACAAATAATTGCAAATATATTCGCCTATCATAATCACAAGAATAAATATTTTATTTTAAACAAAAGATTTCGTAGTATTAATACAAATCCCGGAGAAGTCACACCCTTACAATGAGCACCCAAAACCAATTAGCCGAAACCAAGCCCACATACAAAGAAGTTGAGCAAGCTTTAATTAACATAATCAAAGCAGGTCTTTATTATAGAAAAACAAAAGACGGCAAGTTCATGCAAAACTATAAAGAAAGAATTAGAAAATTACACTAGGTGGAAGACCCAAAAGAATATATACTAAATTTGGCCATGACAATATTTCCCAATGAAGAAAAATATCATAAAATCAAAGATGACTACAAAGAATTTTATGGCCGGGATCCAAAGATTTTAATTTCATAATGGAATTATATAAGTTATATTACAAATTAGCTAAAGACCATTTCGTCAAAGAATCCCAGATCGATAAAGAAGCAGAAGATTTTCTTAATTTATAAAAGACGAGGAACACCAACTTGAAGCATTTCACAAGCATCTTTTATATTATAATTTTTTTTAACTCGTGAGCACCCATTGGGGTGGTAATTCTATATCAGAAGGAACAATTTGAAGCTCTTCTCTAACAAAAGACCGTCTTGGTCCATTGCATTTATCATCTTCTAGCCAATATAAAATATGCTGATTTTTTTGTATCAAGGATTCCTTGATATGATAAATTTGAGGAGACCAATTTATATCGGTCGCTCGTCTTCTTCCCTCTTCCAATTCTCCAGGTTCAAGTAAATATAAAATGGAATTATTATATATTAAACAAATTTCATCAAAGCCCATAGGTCCATATCTCGGTTTGGATGACTTAGCATAAACATGATCTAATTTTCGAGCTTCAGCAGGAGACATATCAATTAATTTAGTTTTTAAATTATCAAGTTTTTCAAGAAAAATAGCAAGATTATTCACCCAAGCTCTACAACGCTCCGCTAAAGGTAATAATAACTCTACAGCATCTTGAATAAAGAATGCCTACTCTTGCAAAGTTCGGTTAAATCTTTCAACTATACCCTGCCTTTTCTTTGATTTGCTCCTACTAATTTTTATATTATATTTATTCATTAACTCTTCACACTTTCCATAAAATTCTAAGCCATAATTAGTTTGCAAGATTTTTAATCATTTAAGAGGAAAGTTGTAAAATTTAAAAAGTTTTATAAATCCTTTAGCAACACTATCCGAATCTCGATCTGTTAAAGGGCAAACCCACTTAGTTCGACTTGCAATATCAACACACGTTAAAGCATATTTATAAATTTTATTTCCAACTTTATCATGAGGCATATAACATAAATCGGCTTGTATAACTTCCATAGGAACAGTAATTTTGTTAAAGCTAGCACAAGGAATATACTTTGGCCGAGCTTTATGAATTAAGAATAATAACTGTCTTTCAAGCCAATTATGCACTTCAACTATAGAAAAATCATATCCAGCTTTTAAAGAAGCTTCATACAATTTTTTCACAGTTCTTTGATAGCCATTAGGCTGATAATAAATCTTACGCAAAGCAATAGATATATCTAATTCATGAACATTTCCAGAATCTATTTGTATTATAGGAATAGACAACATTTTTGAGCCGGCTTGCTTGCAAGAAAAAAAATGGGGAAAGAATCGAGCAATTTAAAGGTGCCTTATTAGCTATACAAAATCGAGTTTACAAATTACAACAGGATCTTGTCTCAAAAGAGGATTATATTAATTATCTTGAAAAAGAAATCATAATTCATGATGAAGATCTAGACCCATTGAAATTAGAAATTTCTAATCTTAAAAAACAGTTAGAAAAGACACTTCAAGATTCTATAAATCAAGGGAATTATATAGATTATTTAGAAAAACGGGTAGCTATTTCTCAGGATGAAATAGACCGCTTTTCTTGCAAACTCGAAAAATTATATATAGAAAACAATTTTCAAGATATGGCACAACAACCAAGATCCTCTCGAACATTATCTCTTCCTGAAAATCAAGCCACGATCCAAAATAATAGAATCCAGCGAGAGATTAATAACATTAGACAATATTTTCAGAGTCCAATTACAATAGCACCTGCAATAGATGGGATTGAAGATTATCTTGATATAATTTCTGATGCCGGAAATAGGTTTGAAAGATTGGTGCTACAAATATATCCACGAGCAAATGCTCGAGCAATTAATGCCAAAAATCGAGTAGCGAATTTGCAAACCCAGCTAATAAATTTGCAAATTCAGTTAGCCAATCCACAAACCCAGTTTGCCGATTTACAGACCCAGTTAGCCACACTTCAAAATGACTATGGTCTTCTTCACCAGGCTTATGAGGCCCACAGAACATGGCATAATATATTCAAATCTCGAGAACTTGATGGGTGAATTACAATTTGCACACAAAAAAGACGGATATCAGAATTGCTTATAGAAAGCTTTGTATTAAAATTGAGAAACAGACAGACCTATCACCAATTACAAAATAAGTGGGCAAGTGAAAAAATCGTGCCTGAAATTCAGAACAATTAATTAATAATTTAAATCAACAAATTTTTGTGCTACAGAATAATAATATAGCAAACATGGCAACCTTAACAGACGTTATGTCTTCATTATCCCCATTGATGGCTCAAATTCCCCAATATTTAGGTCAGGAACCTCCTGACGAATATTATAATAGAGTAGTACAAGTATTTTCATATGGAGGTACATTGGCAGTGGCTGGATTTAATGATGCCGTAAAAGCTGAAATTTTAAAATCTAAATGTCTGGTAAATATACACCTGTCCCAGCCGAATACCCTGCAGGCACAAATATTGATACTCCAGCACGATTTTTAGCATGGTTACAGCATAAATATCATGAAGAAACAATAGGATCACGCAATGCCTCTTTATCCAGATTAGCACAAAAAAAATTTAACCCCACCAATACTTCCCAAACCTATGAAGACAGAATTCGTTTTTTATTATTACAAACACCGAATAATAACCAGGACACATTGGCTATATTATGGACTCACTTACCTGATGAATTATTTACAAGAGTAAAAATAATGAATCCAGCAGATATAAATGCTTTCTTTACATCTGTTAAGGACACATGGCTTAAGCGAAAACCTTCTACCTTTACATATAATGGGGTTAATAACAATTCATCGGTTCCTATAATTTTATCCAATACAATACCTAGTGAAAATTTAACTATATATAAAAAAGCATATAACCATTTAGATTTTATAGCCCAAAGACTGGAGTATTCTGACGAAGCATCTAGAGATCCAGTGCTTTAGAAAATTTTATCGAAGAAGAATTATATAAAAGATTAGGCTATGCGAATTACAATATACAATCAAAAAAATTATATGCTACAAAAAAGCCTATAGCTAAAAAATTAACAAAATCAAAGAAAATAGAAAGATACTGTTCTATTTGTAGAAAAGCTGGCCATACAAAAAAGAATTGCCCCAAAGTTAGAAAGACTAAAAAGATTAATAATATTACTAGCTCCCAATATGAATATATTGACCAAAGCCAATCAGAAGATGATATAAGGTAAATGGGAGTATTGTGGCCAGGGGGGTATTGTGGCCAAGTGAAATATCTTGTGATCTAGTGATCAGAATTGGGCGAAATTTATACCATTTGATTCGTCTCATCAAGACGAATTGAATGGTATAAATTTCGTTCAATTCCGATCACTAGATCACAAGATAGCATCATTTAAGCAAAATATAGATTTTTGCACATATTTGAATTAATTATTAAATATATATAGAATATTTAATAGTTAATAACTTTTGATCCACTGGTCCGTTTTGGACGATTTTACCACCAAAATGACCGTCTCAGTGAGACGATTCTAACAAGCATAAAATCGTCGAAATCTAATCACGGGGTCCTAAGATCGATATAAATTTATCATATTTTATAAAATTATATTAGTAAATCTGCAAAATTTTTACATATTTACCTTTAACGATCTTGGGATCCCGTAATTGAATTTTAACGATTTTGTGCTTGTTAGAATCGTCTCACCGAGACGGTCATTTTGGTGGTAAAATCATCCAAAACGGACCAGTAAATCAAAAGTTATTCGCTGTCAAATAATTGGCCACAATACCCCCCTAGAATTTAGTTTTTATATTATATTTGTGTACTAATTATTTATATCTAAAACTATATATAATATAAAGATTTTTTTACAGTAATTTATTCTTTATTAAGTATAGTTCAAATAATAAAAATTATACAAAAATCTACTTGCTTATTAAAAAATTTTATTAGTAGAAACTTTAACCTGGCCACAATACCCCCATTTACCTTAGAGTATATAATTAATGAAAGCGACCAAGAAGACAGTAGCCAAGAAGAAAGCGACCAAGAAAATAGTGAGATTGAATCTAGAGAAACTAATTGTTTTAATATAAAAAAAAAACAGGGGTTCTAAGTCTTCTATAAAAAAGAAATCCAAAAAACTAGTAAAAAAAACCATTAATGAAAATCAGATATTTTTAGAGTCGGTTAAATATATTTTAACAAGATATATTTCTCAATGCCCTAAAGAAATTCTAACAGAAATATATACGGATCTTAGTAAATTATTTCCCAAAATGAAAGACTCATTTTATTTGTATCATTCAAAAAATTGTACGAATAAAGAAGTAGCCAATATATGGAAAAATATAATAAAAAAGTATCAATTTATTTTAGAGCCATTTTTCCTCGCATGCTCAGAAAAAGATATGCCGGCATATTTGACTTCAAACAATTATTGTGAGAAGATGGGAGGGTATTCTTCCTCGACAAAGTCGAGCACTTCGTGTCTAAATTATGCTATAAAACAATATCAAGAAGCCCAATTATATCGAAATTGACTTGACCCATTAAAAATAAACTTATTGCAAATAAAAGAACCCAATAACTATGCTAAGATTTCATGTAAAGTATATGATTTAGAAATACCCCATGCATTACTCGATACGGGTTCAGATGGGTCACATATTTCTAAAAATATCGCAAACTATTTTATAAAATATTTTGGGCTAAAAATAGATAGAAAAAAGGTTTATAGACTAACAGGGGCTGTCGGTGAAAAACAATCTGTTGGGACCTTTTCTGATATACCTGTTACTATAGGTATTAGAAATAATACCTTAACAATTTCGGATAAGTTTTCAGTTTTACCAACAGAAAAAGATAATAATGGCAATGATATATCATTATTTATTCTTGGCACTAGATGGCAACATCGGGCTGGCTGGGAACCTATAGTAAAGGGTGAGTTTATAGCATCAGCTAATGGAAAAAGTATTACTATTCCACTTTTAGTTTATAATAAGGAAGAAACCAATATCCTAATAAGAAAAAATATATAAGTTATGAGGAACTTGAAAAAATGTTATTTGATACTCTCAGTGCTAAAGAGATTCTTACTGATGCATGTGAGAAGTTTCTATCATTCTATAATGAGCTGAATTGTCTACTTAGCTAGTATAGATTTAAGTTTGGCTATATTTTTTTTATCTCGAATGGCTTCTTTTTCGTAAAATGCAATTAGATCTCTATTTTCCTCGACATACGTTGTGGCTGGCTCAGATAGAATCGGATCGTTAAGATCAGAATTTTCTCTACTATTCTCGACAAAGTTAAGAGGTGGAATTGGTTGATCCCATGCAACTCTATTTTTTTCCTCGCCTCTCCAGATCTGATAAATACATTTTTGTGATATGCTATATTTTTCTTTTAGCTCATTCAAAACTTTAGACCTTGGTCTATTATTACGGCATTGTATAATAAAATCATAATCAGCTAGTGATAAAAAAGGAGCATCACATCTTATGCGTTGCCTAAGCATGGTAGTAATATTTTTTTTTTTATATCTAATATATTATTTCAAAATAATTTATTAAATAGGATATACCAGATATACTGGATATATCGGATATATCGGATATACTGGATATATACTGGATATATCGGATAGGATAAATAGGACATATAGGATATATAGGATATATAGAAGGTTCCAGATAAACCAGAAATATGTATTATTCCAAATATATTTTTTTTACTATACAAAAAAGGCCATGACCAATGTCTATATCTCTGCCTTCTTGTAATTTTTGTAAGCCGACTCAGTCAGATATATTGTTTTTTGAGCTTAAAAAAAAACTATATTCTGCTCTTAGATCTAAGGCTAAAATTAATGATCTTAGCGAGAAGTTGCTAACTAAGTATTTAGAGCAAGAAAAAGAGCTTCAGCAATTGAGACGGCTCAAAAAAAAAATGTTTACCTAGCTCTGCCTTCTTGTGATAAATCACTTGAAGCCAAAAATGATTTGTTACCCAAATTTTCTGTTTCAAATTTATGAGAAAAGAGGGGGCTGGCCTTGACTATAATGTCAAGAAAGCTAGGAATTTGAAAAAAAATTTGGTAGACAAACCAAGGCCTTACTCTAAAGTAAGGCTTTGTGAAGAAGCAGATGGTATTTATTATTTTAAGCTTGCTTCTTGATTCCTTTTTTTCTTAGCTATTAATTGGAAATCACGGAAAGGCAGATCCAAATCTGAATCTGAATCTGATAGTTTTTTTACCTAACTCAAGACCAGTTTGCTCTTCTATATTATTTTCTATCCAGTCTATGGTTTCTTCTACCGATTTTACTATCTTTTTTAACTTTTTATGTAGAGAATAATATTCACTTAGTCTTGTTTGGTGCTTATATATTTTATGTGACATTTTTTAATATTATATATATAGATATTAAATAAATTAAAAAAATTAATTGCTGAGGTGGGACACCATGTCACCAGGGCACAGTAGTCACATGATATTGTGACCTGGGGGTCACGTACTACCAACTCAAATAATAATACCACCTTCCTTGACTTAACCAGTCAAGAGCTAGAATTAATTTGGTACCCAAATTTTCTCTTTTCGAATTTATATCGTTTTTTTTTCGCAAGCTCAAAAAAACATTTTTTCAGAAATCATTTTCTAGAAATGTTGAGATAAATTTATTTTTTTTTTCGAATGAAATGAGAAAAAAAGAGCTCGAAAAAAAATATATTGATAACAAATATATTTTAACTATTTATATCTGGCTTCGAGCAAGCCTTGCGAGAGGGCAGTGAGAATGTTTCAAGTTTTATATGGCCTGCTATATATGTACCGTATCACTAGTCTACTTTATGGTGATGAGGTAGCTATGTGAGATGTACATATATTTTGATATTTCTCTGGGAGCTTGGCCCTGATAGCTCTTTTTTCGGCCTCTTCATTAGATATACCATCCTTGATCATATTCTTATATGCTTTATTACGCCAATGGAAATATGGTAAAGAGGTAATTCCATCTGATAGGATCCAGCGCTTAGTATCTATGGGACATAGAGCTTTTTTTTCTGAATCGACTAAGATAATATGTGATCCTTTGAACGGATACCTACATTCTTGGCATAGAATACTTCCTTATCAAAGAGACAGTCCTGATATACTAGGGTCATAGGATTTGCCTTAGTTCACATGGCCAAATCATTGGCTTCTTGCTCTGTTAATAATGACCTGTCTACCGGATCATCTAGCAAGGACCCTTCTAAAGCTGGCATATATGAGCTCGTGGCCATTTCATTTATGCCTTTTTTGCTAATCCCCTTATGCTTAGACTTTGTAGACTTATCTGCTAAGACATAGTGGTATGACTTGGCCCGGATATGATAAGATTCTGTGATTACATTGCCAGGAGTCTCATCTTTGAAAAGCCCAATAGTCTTAGAATCATTAAGATCAAAAAGGTCAGATCACTCGGCCATGTCTTTATAGATATCTTCAGTTTCGACTTGAAATATGAATGAGTCTGTGTCCATATATCCGAGCTGGGCTTTATTACCATATCTCTCTTTTACATACCCATACCAGAAGCGATACATCAAAAGCTTGCTAAGACCCAGAACTGATGCTCTGACAATAATGGGCTTATTGAGAGTTACAGTGGCTTTTTCCATATGTGCCCCTACAAGTGTATTTCCTAGCTGTCTGGCATATTTGAATGAGGGTTTATGGATCTGCTTAATAAACTTCTTTTTGTCTTGCTCATTATTCATAGCCATAAGCTTGACGTCTTGGTATTTGCGAACATTTTTTATAGTTTTGCCATATACCGAGTTATTCATGAGCTTAAAGAAATCTTTCTCAAAAGCATTCTTAGCAGCTTGACGCTTTACCGTATTAAAGGCTATATAGGGTGCAAGCCAGTTAGTTTGGTCGAATAATAGGATTTCTGTAACCTCATCTACTATCATACCCAATTTTATGTAATATTAGAGTTCTTGGTAATGGATAACATAATCCTTTCGTGGGCCAAGGTGTGGAACTAATTTTTTTGTTGCTAAAAACTGTCCTCCATCCAAGTTATCTACAAGCTCTGAGGTATAGGGACACAATATATCTTTACTTACAGCCATATTCTCTACGGCTGGGAGTAAGTCACTCAAATAGTCATGGGTCTTTAGAAGGAAGTGTGCCTTAATATTTAGAAAATAACCTCGTGAAGAATTTGCTTTGGTATTAAGAATCTTTTCAAAATATTTTTTTTGCTCATTTGGATTATCTTCAAGATATTTATAGCTTACCTCCCATTGATAATTTCCGATAGGCAGATACTGACTCATGGCCCAGCCATAAAGATTGTTTGCATCAACATAGCTTATCCAGGTTGTAGGCTTAGATGGATTAAATGTCTCGCCCATCTTAGGATTATTTGCTTTGAAATGGCGCTTACAATCCCACCACGCTTAGCCTTTTCGATAAAATCATGTATAGACATATCTATGAAGAGATCGATTTTAACCCCTGTCGTCTTAAGCATAGTATCCCAAGCTAAAGCTGGTGCGGACACATAGTGGCTCGGATCAAGCTCATAATATTGTATACATGTTTTTTGGAATTGGGTCCAGATATCTGCCAGGCTAAGTATGTCAATCTTAAGATAGAGATCATGATACTCTCCTAAAGTCTTACAACCAAAAGTTTTCCATACTTTTTGGGCATGATGATAGTCATCTTGTGAAATCTTGCCTTTAAGAGTACTATGAAACTTATGAAAAGAAGGAAGCTCTGTTTCTTTAAACCTATCTTGTGAATCGATATAGTCATAAGGATAAACTCCTTTACGACTTGCTAATGAAATTTGATCTTGAGAATAGTCTTTAAAGTGCCAGCTTGTAATAGGGTGGTTGGTACCCAAATTTTTCGTAAGATTTGCCAAGCTATTATTCATGAATTGCATGCTATCTATATATTTTAGCTGACCTAACTTCATAGACTTGTATTGCTCAAATGTTTCAGCTATGACTTTTATCTGATGCGCATTAACTGATTTTCCAACAGATTCACAGACCAAGTGAGAATCATAGCCCCGAAAATTATGAAAGATAACTGGGATAGGCGTCTTCCATGCTTTGATCAAAAGCTTAAGATTACAGGTATTGTGAACTGGTCCCCGAAACTTACCTGTAATATGACAGTGGTCCCAAACCTTATTATTCTCTTTATCGAATTTATCTTTACAAATCCAACAGGTATTTGCCTTGGCAAATTTTTTCTTATCTTTTTCTGTCACAATTCGATCATGCTTAATAGCCAAGACCTTATTGATTTTGACCAACTCCTTATCGATTCTTCAGACAAATTCTTGTGTAGCATTTTCTCCTCGGTATAGAAAAGGCCCCCATTTATCCCCAGTATCGAACCAATGAATTAAATAACAAAAGCTATTGGCTTTTTGCTCAGCAAGTTTTCGCATTTGTCCTCCATATTCTTCATTGCATTTCTTGTTGTCTGCCTCGAAGTCAGCTATAATTACACATAGAGCATTAATCATCCAGGCATGATTTTTAAACTTCTCAAAATCATTGACCCCTTTGGTAGGTAAAGTGACTCTTTGAGGGGCTTCATTTAGTCCTGAACACCATTCCAAATGATTGATTAAAGATTTTTTTGAGGGCCAGCTTTGAAAACATCCATCACATAGATACTTTTTAGCTTTATGTGCACTATCTCCATATATTAATCTGCTAGGATTTTTGATCCAGAGAAAGTGGTTCTTTTGTCCATACTTACCTGTTTCATTATTTTTATTAATATCTGTAAGAGCTAGTAGACGAATTACATGTTGCCTTTAAAGTTCTTGCTAGCTTTTACCAGTTTGGAAGTAGCTGTTTCTTCTTTCCATTCCCAAACATTAATCGAAATGTCTGGATTCATTTCCTCGATCTTATTAAATATATGTAAACAGATTGGCATGGGCATTGGAATGCCATCAAGTTTGACGATATCTAAATAGGGTTTGAGTTTTTTGGCTCGGAAGATTCGTTCAAGATGTTCTGTATTTCCATCTTGATAGGCAAAGTAAGCTCCTAATGCCCCTTAAAGACATTTTTCTGATAAGGTATTTGTTTCTGGATCGACTAGCTCTTGATTGTCTAGATTGATGGTACACTTTGTATTGGCAAGCTTTTTGGGAGTAGGAATATATGATCCTCCATTGGACCGACGGAGGGTATAGGATTCAATAAGTATCATTTCTAATCTAAGAAGGATTTTGCCAGACCCTTCCTTCATATATGCCTCAATCTTTTCATCGATTTCCCTGACAGATTGTGTTAAATACTGGTCTATATCATTTTCTGAAAGGAGTATATGCATGTTGCTTCTATGATACAGGTAATGATAACTTGTATCATAGTTTGTTATATCGGTAGAATCACCAATTCCTTTATATTCATATTTTATATATGTGGCATTTATAACTAATGCTAATTTTATTTGATCCTTTTTATGGAACTCTTTTTTGAGAATGTCCGTAATTGAGCTTCGTGCTGATGCCATCAGTTGGGGCATATAAGGGGCATTTGCATATTTTTTCTGATTGTTTTAACGTTTATTAAAAGCATATGCAAGATTTTTGTTTGATAGTACTATGCCCTCCCATACCGTCATAGACTTAAGATTTTTATGTTGTCTAGTGGGGTCTGGTCTTCTTTCTAAAAATTCTATGTTTTTTGAGGGTGGCTCTTTTTCTATAACCCAATCTTCTACTTTGTAAATTGATCGAAAATGGTTTTCTGGGGCATATTTTTTTTGGTTTATATTAGGCTGAATGAAAGTTTGCTCCTCTCTATAGATTTGGGTTGCGGGGCCTGGGCCGGCTTCCAGATCTTGGGCAATCACTTGGTCTTTAACCTGCGTGGTAGGATGGTGTTCTAATATTTGAATAGACTTTGGTTTGCATTTAAACTTTCTTTTTAGATGAGCTTTTCGATCATGAGTCTTTTTAAAGTCATCTTTACCACATCGTGAACGTGGTGGTATCATTTTTGAATATATGTGTATAGTTTCAATTGTTTGTATTAATAGTACAAAAACTTTTGTTTAAAATAAATTATTTATTTAGATGAGTATATTCTTGAGTTTGTATTAATATTACAAACCTTTTGTTTAATATTTTTTTTACACCCGGGTGTGACTTCTCCGGGATTTGTATTAATACTACGAAATCTTTTGTTTAAAATAAAATATTTATCCTTGTGATTATGATAGGCAAATACATTTGCAATTATTTGCTCAGAACAGGGGTCATTTGTGGGCGGACTTGTCGCCAGCCTGAAGGGTGCCATGAACATTGGAGAGCCAAGAAGCGTCTTCCTTGTAAGGTATGTAATATGCCGACTAGCTCTGAACCCGGCCTTTGTAGAAAATATGCTAGTGGATATTATGTAACCCAATATATTAATAGACTTCAGGAAAAGGCTCTGGAACTCCAACTTTATAAAAATTGTTTGGGTTAGATTTTTATACCTAGTCTGAAAAATTTACACCTAACCCAGATTTTTTTTACACCTATCTGAAAAATTTACACCTGGCCCGAATTTTTTTACACCCAATGTAAAAATTTACACCTAAAGGTGTACATTTTTGACCTTTGCTAGATAGTATTAAATCGCTTTTTGAATTAATTCTAGGATAATATAGAAAATAGTATGCATTTTAGGCTTGAATGGACCCGCAGAGAAGCACACTCGGACACTTCGGTTCTCAGTGCTCTCTGCTCATTCAAGGGCAAGCGAAATAGTATAATTGTTTTGTTATCTTGTTTGGGATTAAAAACATAGCCAGAGCGTTAACAAAGACTATGTACTTCTTAATGTTGGAATCCCAAATTTAGGGGTAAGAAGAGTAAGTTAACAAGATTGGGCTCTAGTATAATTTGGAGCTTAAATTCGATATAAGATTGCATATATCTAGAAGAGCTTGTAGAAGGGTTTAGAGGGTCAATTTGGATTTTGTCCCAGGTTTCTGTCCTAGAACCCCCAAATTCACCCTACTGGGATTTATAAAATTTGTCAAAAATTTGCGACCATAGTTTAAAATAATGGGTGAAAAAACAACTCGCAAAAATTGCAAAAATCGTGTTACAGATCTCAAGTCAAAAGCTTATATGGGCCCTCAAAAGTAGAAACCAAAGAATTTGACTATTTTTTGAAAATTGACCTGTTTGATTGATTAGGTGTAAAATTTTAGGTCCAATATTTTTTATCTAATAATGAAAGATTGATCACTTAATAAATTTTTGCGATACAACGGTTAAAAGCTTTTGATGCTATAATCTAAAAATAGATTTACCGAGATTTACTGATAGTAATACAGAATCTGCAGATCTAATAATCCTGTTTAAACAGGTTTGTTAATCATGAATAACCTAATTTTAGATTGTTTTGATTTTGTGTAACAAAATAGTTTTTGCTGATTTTCTCAAAACCTGTGATTGGCCAAATTCCTTGGTTTCTACTTTTGAGGGCCCATATGGCGATACAGGAAGCACCTGGACGTTTAAGTTTTACTACCGATTTATGGACTTCGAACCAAAATCTTGGATATATAGCTGTAACAGGTATATATTATAAATATTTACATTTATTTATTTGTTTCTATATAGTCACTTAATTGTTATGCTTTTTTAGGCCATTTTATCAATAAAGATTAGAACCTCCAAAAACTACTCTTAGCATTTAAATTAGTTCCTTTGCCACATACAGGGGCTATTATCAGCAAAATGTTTTTTAAATGTCTCGAGGATTGGGATATCATATCTAAAGCAAGTACAGTATTTAGTAATTTTGCCAATTTCTTTATAGGTATATGTGTGTTGATACTTGAACAGATATTGGTAGTTACTTTAGATAACGCAACTAGCAATGATGCTGCTATGACCTGTATAAAGCACGAGTTAGATAAACAAAATGTGCTCATCGCAAATGGAATCCTGTTGCATCAACATTGTTGCGCCCACATACTGAACCTTATAGTAACCAGTGGACTTAAAATGGTTAAAGACGTTGTAGATAAGGTAAGTAAAATAGTTTTAAGATTTTTAGCTGAATTCCAAATATAACACGGTTAGCTCTCTTTAAACTGGTCCAGTTCCTATTATTAACTAATGGTATGTACACCATATGCACTATATTCTAACTCGGACCACCATAAGTCACGTGTATATTGTGTCCCTTTGATTTTAAAGGATCACTTTTTTTTAAATTCAAATATAATAAACTTCAAATTAGAATTTTATTCTAAAATTTTTTTTGGAATAAAAAATGTGTATTATAACCAACATAACACATGCTAGCTTGGAGTTAGACATGTAAGAATAGGCAAGAGGAAATAAAATATTAATGATTGTATTAAGGTTTTTTAACTTAAAGCTACAAACTATGAAGATGTAACCAAGTAGACTCATTTTAATAGATTAGATAATGTTCAAAAGAATCGAATTGGCTAAGAAAGTTCAAGAATCACATGAACAGCATTTAATATTGTTCTGGATTTTGCTATGAATGTGCTATGAATATTTAAACTTTGCTATCATTATTGAACTATCAGCCTGCTAGAATTAATAAAAAAAAAAAAAAAGGCATTTGATTAGTAGTTAAAATCTGCTGGATAGAAGCATTGATTTAGGAATTTTAAAAATATAATATGGGGGTGAGTCAGTAGAAAAGGGTCAAATTTTTTATAAGTAAAAATTTTCTTAACTTTAAGCTTAAATATTTTAACAACTATCTTAATAATTTAATAAAATTTTTTTATTTTAATTTTATATAATTTCAAGATTAAAATAAAAAATTTTTTAGCAAATTTGATTAAATAGTTGTCAAAATATTTTAATTTAAAAATTAAAAAAATTTTACTAAAAATGATTTGTCCCTTTTCTACTGACTCACCCCCATATAGATATAGCAAAGGATAAAAAGGCATTCAATTAGTATGCGTAATGCTTCTTTTGAAAATCATAGAGCACTATTAGACAAAGCAAATATGAAAATATTAAAACAAGCTGTTTTTTAATTTTATAAAAATTTTCAAAATTTGGCGGGTTGAAAAAAACTTTATTTTGTACGGTCTTATCTAGGGTTGTATACCAAAATTTGTTTTAATTTTATTCAAAGTCAACCTTCTATTTTTCTAAAATGTAAATAAATTAAAATTTTAGTATAACCAATATAGTTATTTGAATAAAACTTTAACTTTTTAATTTATTATAGCCAGGGTATATGGGCTCGGTTAAAGAGAGCTGATTTACTTACTTGTAGTTGGTGTTATAGATCTGAGACTGTGTGAAGTAGATCTACAGTTCAGGATGTAGGCAGCAAAACTTCAAGATTGTATTGTTGGATTTTGTAATGAACTTGTTTCAAGCCTACGACCAACTCTCGATGTGATCACCTGCTGGAATTCAACATTTATAATGTTGTTATCCACAATCCCATATAGAAGTATATTTGAACATCTTGCATTTAGAAATGCCAGTTTTGAACTAATTGCACCTCTGGATGACAATTGGAAAAAGGCAAAGCGTCTCTGCAATTATCTAAAACCTTTTTACAAAAGTAAGTAATGCGAATTAAATTAGCTCAAGTACTTTAATATGAGCAAAAATTAAATAATACTATATTTAATTAGTCACCAATACTATATTAGGAAGCACCTACTCCACAGCAAATATTTTTCTTTCTGAATTGTTGAGAATTAGAGTGCACCTTGAACAAAATGCTGCTAATATTGATTCCTTTCTATTTCAAATAGTAAACCCAATACAAAACAAATTTAATAAGTACTGGGCAAATACAGTAGAAATATACTGCATTGTCTCGATACTAGATCCCATTACAAGATAGCATTTTTAATCCACATGTATAATTATAAAATGAATCTTTCATGTATTGAAGCTAAAGAAAAGTTAGCTTTAATTAAATCGAAGTAAGTATTCTTTTTTTTGAGTCTAATCTAGTGATGCAGTAAATTTGTCCCAATGGATTTTTTTAAATAAAAAGTTACAGTATGGTATAACTTTTTATTACAAATTTGTCGTATTTCAAAAATTCATTGAAACGATTCTACCACATTACTAGTCTAATCAAAAAAATTGGGCAAATATTAACTGCTTTCGAAATATCATATGATTTCGCGGATATATTCATGAAATCACATAATAATTTAAATATATGTCAAATGTTAACTTTCATTAATTATTTACTATTATAGAGTTATGACTATCTTTAATTCAACTTATAGGCAGTATGCAGCTAATGATACTGTAGCATTAGATAATTCTTCGGATAAAGAAATGCGAGACTTTTATGCCTTTCTTGATAATAAAGCTAATACTAAAGCAAATTTAAATAAACTTGAACAATATCTTGTTAATCCTTTTTTTCCTTGTCCTGCTCAGGATATTTGATGTTTTAGCTTGATGGAAAACAAATGCACCAAAATATCCTACCATGTCTTTAATAGCACAAGATATACTTGTGATTCCATTGACATCCGTGGTATCTGAATCTGTAAGCAGATTTTAAAGTTCAATTTGCTGTCTATATTTTCAATAACAAACTAACCTAAATTTTACATTCAGGTATTTAGTACAGCTGGAAGAATTATAAATGATTATTGGTCGAATCTTACTTCGGAATCAGCTGAGATGCTAATATGTGATCAAGATTGGTCAAATGACGTAGATGAATGGGCAGGAATTAAACCTGTAATTGTTTTTCCTTTAGTCTTTTTTTGGCATTTTTTGCTATAAATATATATATATTTTTTACTAGCTTTTTTTTGCCAGTACTTTTGCTTTACGCGATATCCCTCTTTACTTAATATTTAGGGGATAAAAAAATTTGTATAATTAGTGAAACTGCTTTAGAAAGTAGAATGCTTTGTTATTTTTGTGCTTTAGAAAGTATTCGCAAATTAGAAGCAGGAGATTACCAAGTTGAAAATAAACAAAAAATAGTTAAAGAAATACAAGAGGTTTTATAGCCTACCTACTGAATCCATTTGATACTTTTTAATTAGCCATTAAAGTCTTGATTTGATTATATAAAGAAACAGAACATTATTACCTATAAATATTATAACAAAATAATGGAGCAAGTTTATCCTATTTTGCCCTTTTTTAGCAGAGTATTGGATAGTTCTGTTTTATTTTTGATGCGAATCTATTTGCTTTAAAATAAAAGTGAACAGTATGCTAATATAAAAGTGTATTATCCATTCCAATCTGTTGTATCCCAGATTGGAGTAGTCTGGCTGTCCTGACTTTAGAATTGGGCTACCTAACTTTGGAATTTTTAAACAGGGTACCCAGTTTAAAAACTATAATTAAACTAATATGTTAATTCTAGCCCTACCTTACTAATTTTCAAACTGGGTACCCTGTTTAAGAATTCATTGACATTATGGGTTAGAATCGAGCTGACCCAGTCCAATAATTTATATACTAGTGTTAGGGCCAGGGCATTGCTGCGGGCTAATGGTATTAATGTTTTTATCTGGGTTCAAAATGAACCCGATCATGGTTCAAAATGAACCCAATCATGGTTCAAATGAACCCAATTATGGTTCAAATGAACCCGATCATGGTTCAAATGAACCCGATCATGGTTCAAATGAACCCGATCTTGGTTCATGTGAACCCGATCTTGGTTCATTTGAACACGATCTTGGTTCAAATAAACCCGATCTTGGTTCATGTGAACCCGATCTGACCCGGTACAGCGGAGTATAAATTTTTGTATAACCCACCAAGGTTTATAAACCCGATCCCGCCAAAAATAAACACGTGCACAAATTTTGTTTATTTCTGATCAGCCCATAAAATTATTGACGAAAATAAACGCGTGCACAAATTCACACGCATTCGGAATCTATGTCGGGCTGATCCGGAATTGACGAAAATAAATAAATGCATACACAAATTTTGTTTATTCTGGATCAGCCCGAAAAAAAACCATAACATAACCTCAAATAGTGACGAACAACTGCGCTATAATGTATAAACTAGTGTTAGGGCCCGGGCGTTGCTACGGGCTAGTGGTTTTAATTTTTTTTTTATTAAGGCTCAAAATAGATTAAATGAACCCGATTTTGGTTCAAATGAACCTGATCTTGGTTCAATTGAACCCGATCTTGGTTCATTTGAACCCGATCTTGGTTCATTTGAACCCGACTTGGTTCAAATGAACCCGATCTTGGTTCTTGAACCCGATCTTGGTTCATTTGAACCCGATCTTGGTTCAAATGAACCCGATCTTGGTTCTTG
>QKWP01001065.1:23384-38998 GCA_003550325.1 Gigaspora rosea
GTTTTAATACATTTTTAGGTGCTGAACAAGTTTACTTAGTGCATTTTGTTAGTATTAATTAATAAAAATTTGCGAATTATAAGATTTTTTAGAATTTTATTAATAAAATTCTATAAAATCTTATTATTCATAAAATTTTACTAATTAATTCTTACAAAATGCACTAAGTAAACTTGTTCAGCACCAAAAAATACATATAATTATATTCAAACTCAGACCAGTTTGCAGACTTCGGACCAGACCCAGACCAGACTCAGACTTGACTATAAAGTCTGAATATAAAAGTCTGAGTCTGGTCCAAAAATCAGACCAGACTCAGACTTGACTAAAGTCTGGTTCGAGTCCGGTCCGTAGGAGCACTAGCTCTTACCACATACTACACATGTCTTGCAGCCATCAAAAATTTCTTTAACAAAACTAAAACAACAATATAATAAAGGCTGTGAGAAATATAGTAATGAAAATAATGGAATAGTAGTGACAAAACGAACCTTCGCAAGAGTCTTTAGTCACACCTTTCTTGAAATTTACACACTACAGGCTATTTGTAATGCCTATAAAGCAACGGGAATTTGGTCATTTGACCCGAAAGCTATTAGTTCTGACTGTTTAGACCCTTCATTATTAACTGAACGATTTGATATTTCATCTTCATATAGCCAACCTTCTGTAGAACTAGGACCCCAAAGAACTTTGATATAACTCAGAGGTTACTAAAAAAGGAAATTTTGCATAGAAATTTATCAAACATTGCATTTTTATATAGTAAATTTTTTAAATTTTGGCCTATTTTATACGCCTATTTGGCTGATATTATAAAACTCAGATCTAAGTTGTATCAGAGTTCTTCGGGGTCCTGTAGAACTCGTTAAACCTTCTTTACAAATTCAAATTTCTGCAAATTCAAATCATAAACATTCCACTCGAATGAATGTTAATACATTGGTTAAAGAAAATATGAGGCTTAAGAATGAAAACAATTTATTGAAGTCCCAAATTTCTTCAATAAATAAAGACCTAGATGCTTACAAAAATCCTGGGACGTGCTCATTTCATTTAGCTCTCAAATACCTGGTTTCTCATGCTTCTGTAGAAAGTTTACAAATTACTACAGAAGACTAGCCAAAGTCTGATCTTCCTTCTCTGAAAAAAAATAATGACACTTCCTTTTTTCTAACTTTTTACTAGTGAAGAAAGTTTTTGTCAGTTAGAGAAGTTGAACAAGGAAAAGAAATGAAAATCGAAAGAAGCAAGACAAAAAAAAGAAGCTGCGGCCCAAAAAAAGCTAAATAGGAGCTACTTTTGGTACAAAAAGCTAAAAAAAAAGAGCCCAGAAGACACATACAATTGAAAAAGTTGCTAAAAAAAATAGAGAAGTAAATTTTTTTTTATTCGTAATTTAAAATTTGTCAAATTACCCTTTGATCGTAAATCTGCATCTTTTAAGTACCGTATGCAAAGTGATCATTTTTATACTAGTTTGTTTAGCCATGCCTTTGTTTTTTTTCATAGATCTATTCTAAATATAGTATAGATTTATGCCTTTAAATATCGAAAGTTTTACTTAGATTAATAAAAAGTTTACTTGATTGCATTGTTAACTTCGTCAAATTACTCCTATCTATCTTATAACTTTGTATATATACAAAATATGAAAAATTGTTTTAAAGTGCGATATCTAAAAAAAATTGCGACTTATTGTTTTCTAATCTTTTTGAAATTTTTTAGAGGCCCTGAACAGAATGTATGTAATTATTACATTTTTTTACTAATACAAAAATTAGATACTTGTATGAATATTATTTATTTAATATAGTTTTAATAATTTTATTAAATATATAATATATACTTATATAAGGGAGCTGCCATAAATCAGGTGATTTCCATCTCTTAAGGGGCTACCCTACCCACCCACACCTGACACTTTATTAGCCAATCAAATTGCGCAAAAAATTTATATATTAATTGATAATCCGCCGCCTATCAACTGCTAAAATAAGGCGTCTTCCATCTAAATTTTTTTTTACTAAGTTAATGATACATGTTCACTAATTGAAAGTTGTAGAGCTCGTTGAGATGCATCTAACAGTGGTTAGATTACCCAAATCGGCCCAGTGCATGGCGAGATATCATCAAAAAACGATTGGCCGACTATATAAAAATCTGTGATGGAAATCTCATGAAAATCACTATAGGCGAAATGTGCGCGTGCTCCATCTAAAAAGTTTTTTCTTACTAAGTTAACGACACATGCCTACTAATTGAAAGTTGTAGAGCTCGTCAGGGTAGTGTTTGTACTCGGCCAAAAAAACGTTACTCGGTTAACCGGCGAGTAAACCCACGGGTTACTCGGGTAATCAATAGATATACCCGAGTATAAAATCTTACTCGTTATACTCGAGTAAGTTGTCATGTGATTGGTTATCTACCTGGTTGAATCTACCCGGGTAGCTCTAATAATTACCCGGTTTTCATAATTTCAGTAATACCCGATCACTTTATCAGATCACGGGGTATTAAGAAAAATACTCCGATCACTATATCAAGATCGCGGGGTATTATTACAAACACCTTCGGCCGTTCCGGTTAAGTTATTATTTCGGCATAATAGATTCAATAAAATTACGTACGTACAACTTTTACATTAAATAATACATGATTAACCTGCATTACAAAAATTTTGCAACTTTGTGTGCTAGTTCTGGACAACGTTATTTACATAACAAAAATCACATATCAGAAATTTACACGCAAATCTCCACCCTATATACTGATATATCCTATATCCCTACGTATATATAAAAGACTATGCATTATATGTAATAATTTTCTACGATAAAATTTTAACATTATAAAATGTCGGCACGTTCAATATTACTAAATTTCATTTAAATCCATGCCCAACATGTTTAGTGCTATAGTGTGTTTAGTCTGTGCGAAAACATATATATTTCAAATTACATTGTAATTTATATGTTTATAATGTAACATAAATTGTAATTTATCGTTATGTATCGATCATGCCGAAATCAATAACTTAACCGGATCGGCCAAAAAACTATTCAGCAAATTTTTATCAGGTGTTTCAGAAATTATGAAAACAGCTGTAACCGGACCACGGTAACTTGGGTAATACCCGACCCGGGTATAATCTCTGCATATATGTTGAAAACTGGATAATTTAGTCAATTATATGAAAGTATTCTTACCGGGTATTATTTGGGTATACTTACTCGGGTAATACTTGGGTGTACCTACCCGGGTATTACCCAGGTATACCTACCCGAGTAGCTGTAGTCATTACCCGGTTATCTGATCACTCGCGAGTAACCCAAGTAATACTTGGCCCGAGTACTATCACTATGTCAGGGCGCATCTAACGGTGGTTAGATCATCCAAATCGGCCTAGTGGATGGCGAGATATTGTCGAAAAACGATTGGCCGACTATATAAAATCTTTTATGTAAACAAATATCGTTTACATAGAGATTTTATATAGTCGACCAATCAGTTTTTGACAATATCTCGCCATCCACTGGGTCGATTTGGATGATCTAACCACCATTATGTGCGCCTCGACGAGCTCTACAACTTTTAATTAGTAGGCACATATCGTTAACTTAGTAAGAAAAAAAGTTTTAAATGGAGCACGCGCACATTTTGTCTATCCCTTAGATTGTAACACAGGCAAATTTGCCTGCGTATTTTAAAATTTTTAATAAAATTTTAAATATTAATTTTAGCCATATCTTTTCTAAGTAAAAAATATTCTTTGAGTTTTGTTTTAGTAACTTTGTTATAAAATTTTTTTAAAATCATTAGAAAACTTTAATATAATAAATGTTTAAAGTTCTTGTATTGGCATTTTTACTATTAAAATTTTTCTTTAGATTTTTTCAAATTTTATATGTTCCCGTCTATAAAAAAAATCTTTACTTCTAATACAAGTCTTAATTTTTACAAGTAAATCATTAAAGTTGCAATAATGAAAGTTGTCATCCTTTATATAAACTACAATATTGTCTTAAGAACTATAGTTCTAAAACTAAAACTAAATAAGATCGCAGAAAAATTGTAATAAAATTTTTTAAAAAAATTTTTTCTTAAAATTATCTATTTTCAGCTTATATGTAACTATAATTTATTTTCTTATAATATAAAAACTAATTTTGCAAAAAAGTAATCCTTATTTTCAAATATAATTGTACAAAGATTTATTTAATTATTTTAGCATTTTAAAAAAGTAAATCAGAGCTAAAAAAGTGCAAAAACGCAGGCAAATTTGCCTGTGTTTTACTACAATCTAAGGGATAGTGATTTTCATGAGATTTCCGTCACAGATTTTTATATAGTCGGCCAATCGTTTTTCGACGGTATCTTGCCATACACTGGGCTGATTTGGATGATCTAACTATCATTAGATGTGTCTCGGCGAGCTCTACAAACTTTCAATTAGTGAACATGTATTGTTAACTTAGTAAGAAAAAAATTTTGAATGGAAGGAGCCTCATTTCACCTATTCTCCAGTTGACAGGCAGATTATCAATTAATTAATAAAAAAATTAATACTATATAACTTTTGATCTACTAGACCGTTTTAAATAATTTAAATACCAAGATGATCCTCTCAAAGAGAGGATTCTAACAAGTCCAAAATTACCAAAATCCTATCAAAGGTTCCTAAAATTAAGCTAGATTTATATAATATTATATAGTATTTATTAAAATATTATATAATATTTATAATAATACAAATCAATATTGATCTTATGATCTAGTAATTGGATTGTAATGATTTTAGGCTTGCTAGAATCCTCTCTTTGAAAGAATCATTCTGGTAGTTAAATCATTCAAATTGGTCCAGTAGGTCAAAAGCTATTTAATATTAAATTTACATATAAATTTATAATTTTAATTAAAAAATTATTTATAATTTTGGCCAGATTTTGGTAATTCCGACCAGAATTACACCTGATACTTTGGCTGCCCCACCCACCCACCCAAAATCAGGTGATAAAAGTCAGCTCCCTAACACTATAATTGTAATTTAAACTATTCTATCAGCTATATGTAAATATACTTATACGCCACTTCTGCTATACTCAGTATGGCTTGTGTTGCTTTGCGTATACTCAGCAACACAAATGGGGCTTACTTTACTAACCCTGTAGTCACTTCGCTCTCTTTTCTAAATATTCATTACAATCTCAACTAATCTACTCTAACTTACTTTAACCCTAGCCTAACGACTCAACAAAATTTCACGATGAGAATATACCAGTTATGAAGTTACAATAAAAGTAATTTTCTATTTTGATTACGACTATACCAATGACAAAGATATTGTGTAATAGTACTAAAAAAGAAAAAAAAATGTTAGTAAAAGCAAAAAAAAATAAAAACAAACCCAAACAAAGAAAGGGAAATAATACGAAACAAATTTTATACTTTTCTGCAATTTGCAAAACTGAAATAAACAAAAATCATAACAACCACAATTGTCTTTTTACACTTACCACAAAAACCAACTACTTATTACTAATATAGCAAATAAAATACTCAATATATTGTACAAATGACAATACTAACAACAAAGTATTTTCACCATACAAAATAATGATACTACTAGGGTGTAGCGACTTAGGGAAGTTGGTAAGTTGTCACCCCTAAGTGGCAGGTCTAGGGTTCAAATCCCACTGGCAACGCTTTGGAAAAATAAACCTGTGTTACGGTAACCGTTTCTTGTCGATCGGTTGGGTATATTACCTGTAGTCCTTGGTTACCATCTCGAATGGAAGCTTTCGGGCGAAGTTGTGTCCGGTGACACAAACAAATCCAAGGAACCGGGGAAATGGAAACCCATTTGGAAAGTCCCGAGTAAGGAGTAGCAACGATCTTCAACGGCGCTACCAGAACCGGAATGTCGGAAACCGGGGCTGGAGAACTGGACGATATGACCTTCGGAGGAGAGGGTCCACCAACCTGGCCGCCGGAGTCGTACTGGAGGAAAAGGACCTATGTTCTGGAATTAGGTACCAGGGGAAGAAAAACCATAGTAGCACCTAATGCTGGGTAGATCAACTCTTCCGGGCCAACTAGTTTGGAAGTTTGGGCACCTGGTGATGGACCGGTAGGAAAGTAATGGTGGGTACCGGGGTCGGTGTGAACCTTACAAGGGCAGAAGTAGGTAATGGTAGCGGTTAGGTACCCCCTGACTGCAAGTTGCTTGCCTCGGTGAGTGCGTAAGTTACCGAAGTGTAGGTAATACCTGTGTGGGACAGGAACTGCTCTACCAAGTTTACCCGCGAGGATAAATTAGTCCTAAGGGGATGTAGGTAGCATCCGGGACTGTCTTCGACTGACTAATGTATCGGAGGGCTGTACCGGTGATCACAAGTAGGATTGACATGCGAAGCGTTGGACCAGAGGGTTTAAATAGGCAATCCCCTAGTTGGGTTGTAGGTATGGCAACTAGTGTAGAACCTTCGGGCGGACTACTTAAATTAGACAACCAAAAGTTGTACATGTGGCTAGTTGTACTCTCATTCAATGTAACTCAATTGTGGGTGCGCCCAAAGAGACGCTCTTGATCCACAGGCTTGATTAAATAAACTCTCACCCAAAGCGGGAACTTTAACACAAAAAAAAAAAAAATAAATAATGATACTACTAATAACAGAAAAACAATCTAGAAAAAAGGAATGTCAGTTAACATATAAAACAATTTGCACAATACAAAAAAAACACAAATAACAAGATACAAAGAAAACATATACCCCTAAGATATCCTAAGACTCTAAATGTGTTACAAGTTAAAAAATCATACAACACAATATTCATGCTAGTAGCAAAACAACTACTGCATCCAAAACGATGAGATAGGACCCTGGACATCTCTCATATAGGTCATAACTGGATTTTGGCCAATTTTGGTCCAATTAGATGAAAATACCAAAATATATTTGTTTAAATAACTTTTGATCTAGTAATTAGAATTGAATGAATTTTTTTTTTGTTAGATGCGCCTCACCGAGAGCTTCATTTTAAAAAAACATTTGTTCAAATTGGCCTACTGGATGCCAGGATAATTGGCAAAAACTGTTTTTTGCTTCTCAAATTTCAGGGCTTTTTGCTAAAAAAAACAAGTATAACCTCTATAGGGTTCTGATGAAATTTTATTTAACTATAGCGAAAACAATACCAACAATGTGACTTACTAGTGATTACAACAACAACAATACTACATTAATCTGAAATTGGTATTAAAAAAATTAGTAACTATATAGTACAGTATAATATATTAAAGCAAAAAGACAAAGTATAAAAAAAAAATTAGTGCCAATTACAACTTTTTCTGATGATCCTTTGTACCAAAAATTTTAAGAAGACCGACTTATAAAAACTTTTCATTTAATACATAAAATAGTAAACTGGTTCTACTAAATAAAGCCTGCAGTAAGCGCACTTGTCGTTTAGAAATAAAGTTTATAGACTACCTGCTGACAAGCTTAGAGTTTATTACTTACTGTTAGTAGGCCTCTTGTTTGGCACTATCGAGCAAAAAAGTAGTGGGCACCGACCTAGAGTTTAGTTTTGAGATGTGTTATTATGCTAAGCATAACTCATTCCAACTCCTTTACTTTGGTACTTATTTCCAGCCTTTCCTCGTTGCTTTTGGAATTTTTGAAATTTTCGCCAAAAAGTGAGGAATTCGGCTTGCCCCCTTCAAAAGATTAGCATTGTTTACTCTTCTAATTGGGAAGGCGTCTACTAAATTGGAGATGAGTCATGAAAGCAAGATGATGTATTCTAGTAAACAAACATGCGAGATCGAATGGAGAAAACTTGACTTAAAATTTCTTTCTAGAACATTCTGTAGACACAGTTCGATTTTTTATGTCTTCTATATATATGTAAATATAGTACTTTGGTAAAGCTAAGGCTTTGCGCAGTCTATATAATTTTTAATTGATAATCCGTTTCCAAATGAGGGAGCTATACATAGTAAATTGTGACGCGCAAATCTACATTATTTACTATATAAAATTGCTAAGCCACAAATGCCACTTCATGACAAAGTAAAGTCATATTTCTACTAAGTAAATATATCTTCAATTTCTAAGTAAACTTGTAGAGCATTATTTTCTGATTTTAATATAGTAATATCATTAAAATCTGTTTAGTAGTTGCAGAGATATTGGTATAAAATGATTTGCCAACTAATGTAAACCAACTATTGTTTATGTGAAATAGCATTTTTGACTATAGTAAATCTCATAGTCATGTGCGTCACAATTTACTATATATGGGGAATCGCTAAAGCCTTGTACTCACGTGACTTTTAAAATTTTAGTTATACTTAGGGTTAGGGTTAGTTTACCGTTAGGAGAGGGTATAAATATAGGTAAAATTGCTTCTCTACATTTTTTATTAATGCAACAAAACGGGGTTAGACTATCGTTTTTATATTTTTGCGTTTTTTTTATTTTTGACTTCTCTGTGTAAATAAAATTTCATGATTCTGATTTGCTGATCTACATATAAAAAGTCACGTGAGTACAAGGCTTTAGTGGACTCCTATATATGGTTAAATATGGTTCCCTCATTCAGAAACGGTTTATCAATTAAATTAGTTCTACAAACTATATTAGTATAGTTGTTTTTAGATTTCTTTCTACCTTGCACTATTTTTGTTTTCTTCTTTTTTGTTTTCTTTATCTCTTCTTCTTCGTATTATGTTTTTTGGTTGTTGCTTTAGGTTTGATAGTATTACCCTTTTTAGTACTACCCTTTTATTTTCATTAAAATCCTTGTTTTTGTGAATAGTGAACATCTGGCCACTATCCGAGAAGTTAGATAAGGAAGATTGGAAAAGAAAGTTAGCAAGCTTGGTAAAAGGCGCTGTTAGCTAGCAAGATGAAAAAAGGTTGGAAGACATTTTGTGCTTGTCATAAAGGGAAAAAGCTTCTTTTATAGTACTTTAAATAGTCAGATAAGCAGTCTGTTTCCAGATAGAAGCAGTGCGGCAGGTCGCACTTAGGTATCTGAGAACTTAGGTTCTGACTGGATGGCTGGATGATACTAAACTTGAGTATTTTTTTTTTATGTCAAAGTTCCCGCTCTGGGTGAGAGTTTATTTAATCAAGCCTGTGGATCAAAGGCGTCTCTTTGGGCACCCCACAATTGAGTTATATTGAATGAGGGTACAACTAGCCACACGTACAACTTTTGGTTGTCTAATTGAAATAGTCCGCTCGAAGGTTCTACACTAGCTGCTATACCTACAACCAAACTAGGTGATTGCCTATTTAAACCCTCTGGTCCAAGCTTCGCATATAAATCCTACTTGTATCACAAGCATAGCCCTCCAATACATTAGTCAGTTGAAGACAGTTCCGGATGCTAACTACATCCCCTTAGGACTAATTTATCTTCGCGGTACACTTGGTAGAGCAGTCCCTGTTCCACACAGGTATTACCTACACTTTGGTAACTTGCATTACCTACTTCTGCCCTTGTAAGGTTCACACTGACCCCAGTACTCACCACTACTTTCCTACCGGTCCATTACCGGATACCCCAAACTCCCAATCCAGTTGGCCCAGAAGGGTTGATCTACCAGCATTAGGTGCTACTATGGTTTTTCTTCTCCTGGTACCTAATTCCAGAACATAGATCCTTTTCCTCCAGTACGACTCTGGCAGCCAGGTTGGTGGACCCTCTTCTCCAAAGGTCATATCGTCCAGTTCTCTAGTTCCGGTTTCTGATATTCCAGTTCTAGTAGCACTATCAAAGATCGTTGCTACCTCCTTACTCAGGACTTTCCAAATGGGTTTCCATTTCCCCAGTTCCTTGGATTTGTTTTTGCCACCGGACACAATTTCAACCGAAAGCTCTTATTCAAATGGTAACCAAGGACTACAGGTGATATACCCAACCGATCAACAGGAAACAGTTACCGTAGCACAGATCTATTTTTCCAAAGCATCGCCAGTGGGATTTGAACCCTAAACCTGCCACTTGGGGGTGACAACTTATCAACTTCTCTAAGTAGCCACACCCTTTCTAAACTTGAGTATTAAATAATATTAGTAGGCACAAAATGATGTAATTGCAATAGCTTAATAAAGTATTAGCATGGCTGCTTAAGGTCCAAAAAAAAAAATTAACTGATTTAATCAGTTGATAATCACTAATAATATGGGTGAAGTCAATAGAAATGGGACAAATCTATCTAATAAATTTGTCCCATTTCTATTGACTCCACCCCATATCCTATGATCAGGGGTGCACCATGGTACATAGTGTACCAAATTATAATTCCTAATTTTAAATATAATTTTAAAATAAAAATAAATATATAGTAAAACTTTTATAATTATTATATAAGTATTGGATTAATAACATACTTTTTTTAGTTTTTTTTTTAAATAATATTAAATAAACCTGTAATTGGTTCGAATACTGTATATTTTCAAAAATAAGCAACTCTTTTTGGCCAAAAAGTTATACAAAAAAATATGGAAATACTTATTTTTAAATTGTTAAATTTTTTGAAAAATTGAAAAATATACTAATTAAAAATTGTCCAAATATCTTCAAATATTTATTATAAGTATATTTCATTGTTCTGAATGATTTTATTTAATAGTACTTTGAGGTTTACTTAGTAAAATTTAGACTTTTATATATAGCAACTACTAACGATTTCTTTAAAAATTTTTAAAAAATAATAAAAATAGCTTCTTTTGAATGTAGTTTATTTTTAGAAATATATAGTAAACTCAGACTTGGTTCAAATAAGCCTGTCCTTGGTTCAAATAAAACTTTTCTTGGTTCAAATAAACTCATTTTTGGTTCAAATAACTCTCATTTTGGTTTAAATAAAACTAATTTTGGTTTAAATAAACCATATCTGGTTCAAATAAATCTTATTTTGGTTTAATAAACATAATTTGGCTCAAATAAACCTGACATTAATTCAAATGAACCTGATCTGATTCAAATAAACACATTTTTGTTTAAATAACCTAACTTGGGTTCTAACTAAAAAGTTACCAAAATAAGATTTGTATAATATTATACAATATTAGTAGCATATAACCAAAAATTATTTTGCAAAAATAGTACAATAAGCTTTTGTATAACCTATTTTGCATATACAGTCACCTCTCTCTAATCCGAACCTCTCTAAACTGAACACTATTAAACTCTCTCTAAACTGAACAAAATCTCCTAGAACATTTGTAAATTTTATTATAAAGTTCGGATAAGCCATATATAACTTTTTGAAAACTGAATTTTCCAAATTTTTACATAGTAAAAAAAGCAGTCCCAGCAGTTCGGATTAGAGAGAGTTGACTGTATGTACAATTATATTGCCTAATTATATTGTAATATAAAATAGATACTATACTTAATACTATGTCCGAAAATAAGCTACTATCTAAAATAAACTACCCTCTGATTTTTTAAAAAATTTAAAAAATTCATTAGCAGTTGCTACATATAAACCTTTTTTTTATTAAGTAAATTTCAAAAGTTTGATTAAATAAAGTTGTTCAATACATCAAAATGCACCTATAGTAAAAATTTAGTGATATTTTAACAACTTTTTATTAGTATATTTTTTCAATTTTTTCAAAAAACTCAATATTTTGAAAATAAGCTACTTTACAATTTTTTATGTAATTTTTTGGCCAAAAAAGGTACTTAATTTCAGACATATACGGTAATCTAAATATTATTATTACATAGTATAAATAGAGTTATTTAAACAATATCATTATTTTTATATTTTTTTTTAGTATATAGTTATAAAGTTTTTTTTATTCAATCAATTTTTTTTAATATTTTTTTAACTTATTCTAAATATGCTATAAAGAGAATAGCTATAAAAAAGGTTTTTAAAATTTTTAAAAAATGATAGCAGAAAAGTGTTTGTATTGAAAAAGTAGTAGTATTGTAGATATAGTGATATTAGAAAAAGAAAGGTTTCAAAAAAAAAAGGGTTTTAAAAAAAAAAATTATAGGAATAGAAGGCTATCAGGAATAAAGAAGGTTGTTAAAGAAAAGAATTTTGCTACAGAAGGAAGATTATCAAGAGAAAAGAGAGCTGTTGAAAGAAAAAAGGATTAACAAGAAAAAAAAAGGTTGTTAGAAAAAGAAAGATTGTTGAAAGTAATAATACAAATCAAAAATTGAATGAATTAATTAGTTGTAAAGTTAATAATTAATTAATTATATTTTTGTAGACCAATTTAATTGATTAATTGATTAGTTGATTAATTAATTTTTTTTTAATTCAAAATGCCCACTTTGGGGATCTTGGCTTTTATTCAAGATATTATGAACTATAATGTCCTATATGGAGGATATCTGATTTTGTATATTAACGAGAATATAACTAACCACATCTGCAACTTTTGGTTGCCTATTTAAGTAGCAATCCAAAGGTTCTACACTAGCTGGCATACCTGCAACCCACATACTGGCATTGCTTATTAAGCCCTCTAATCATTGCCTTCTGCCAGTTCATTTTGTATTACCAGAACACAGTTCCGGATTCTGTACTGCACCTTTAGAACTAGTTTATCCTTAGTGGGAGACTTGGTAAAGCATTTTTTTGTTCTACACAGGTATTACCTACACTTCAGTAATTATTGCTATGGCCAAGATCAAGACTTTGCAAAACAAAGTTACTTTTACCCTCTTACCAATACTCTTGTGAATTATGGACAAAATCTAATCCATCCACAAGTGACTTAGAATCGATATCGAATTTATATAAAATTGGATTACTTATTCATATGCCAAATACTGTTCAAACATTTTGTACATTAGCCGCAAATAAAAAAACTAGAGACGAAAAACATCAGATTTTATCTATTCAGAAATAGAAAAGCAGTTAAACATAAGATTTATTATTTTTTTATATAATAAACTCATAATATAAATAATTCCAATAAATAATATCAAATCAAGATTAGCACATATACTATAAAAGAGGCTCGACAACATGCATGCATAAATGGTTATAGTGCTTCTCCATTAAAAAAGCCAGTTATTAAATGTTTAAAGTTAAAACCAGAGCAAATAAATCAATTTGAAAATTTTTTTTCAAATAGATCAATCATTAATATAAGCTCTTATAAAAGTGATAACAAAACTGGATTGCCTATAATGTACTTGCAAGAGCATAAAAAAGCATTATAGGAACGTTTTCATGAACAATATCCTAATAGTATAAGTCAGACAATCTTTATGGCTCACTTGCAAAGTAGTCAGTTTGTTTATCAAAATAATTTAGACAGATTATGTTTGACATGTAATGAATACAGATATAAGGTGTTTAATGATATAGAAGTCTTAATTAAAGATTATATTGAAGATATTAATTTGTAGGTATTTATAGTTAAAATAAGAATTAATATTACACGTGTGTAAATTTTAATGTAAATAATCTTATATAAATAAAAAAAATTACAAACCGAAATGCAAGAATTAAGATGTTATATTCATCGTGAATTTTCCAAACAACTCAATGTAACTAGTTTAGGAGTTGCAATGTATAATCCATGCATCAGTCACTGTTTTTGTTATGCATTTGGCAATTGTGATCAACATTATTTAATGATTTGTTCAAGTTGTGAAAATTTTTTTTAAGATATTTAATAAATTAAAAAAAGTATTACAGTTAGATTTACATAATTCTATCAAAGAATATCAAAACAAATTGATAAATTGGATGGTTTATTTAGTATGTAAAACTTATCTAAATAAATATATTCAAGTAAATCTTAATAGCTTAGATAACTACAGTGCAGTAATAATTGTGGATTTTAAAATGAAAATACTTCCTTAGCATTCATGTGTGACTAAAAAAGATTTTTATAAAAAACATGAATGGAGTTTGCATTCTGTGTTAGTATATACAAAATATATTACAAAAAATTAGTTAAATTTGGAAGTATACGATCATTGGTCAGATGATAGCAAACAAGATGTGTGGTTTAATGCATCTTCTCTACATATAGTATTTGAAACAATGGAGAATAAGCCTGAATAGGTAACTATTATATCTGATAATGGACCCTATTATCATTGTACAGAGTTAATGTTAATAGATTGGTACTAAATTTAGTACTTTGTACTAAATTCTGACAGACTTTAAATTTAATTATCTAAAAATTTTAAAAATTAACTGTATATTTAAATATTGGTTTAAAGTATTTTAAAACTATACAATTCTATAAAAAAAGTTTAATAGCCTTAAATAGTTTTTTGAATTTTATAGATTTTTTTTGTGTTTTTAAAAATTTAGTTTAAGCTAATTTTATATAATTTTAGAACATATTATTAATCACCTAATTATTTTTTATCAGAGACCTACATTTTCCCTCTTTCTCTTAATATATATTTGGTTAGGTTCCTTATATATAATTTCAACTTTTTTTACTCCCTTCTCTTCTAAAAAAATTATCTAATTTTTGATACCTTCCTTATATAGTAATTACTAGTTATCTTAGAAAATATTATTAATTATAAAAAAATTTTTATTAAATAAATTTATTTAAAATTTTAATAAAGTATAAAGATAAGTTAGCTAATTCCAAATATAAAATTTGGTTAAAAATTAAATTAATATATATATAATAATTTAAGCTTTAAGTTTTACTAGTAATTACTACATAAATATTTTTTTAAATTTATATATAAAAAATATTTATAATTTTTTTTAAAATTTAAAGTAATATAACTTACAGTAAACAAATTTAATATCAAAGAATTTTTGTAAATAGAATTAGAAGATAAATTTTTATAACTTTCAATTAAAAAATTTAAAAATCTAATCAGTAAAAAATTTTTTTAATTTTAGCTAAATTTACCTAGCTTACTAATAACTTACTATAAATAGTAATAATTTACAATAAGCAAAAAAAATAGCTTATAATATAAATAATAATTATACAACAGGGTGAAACCCATGCAGCTAGCTAGTAAAACCCACTTTGATTATAGGGTTTGAGTGAAATCTGCATTAGCATAGTGTGTTATAGGTTAACACAGATTTTACCCTCATGTGATCTGCATAGCGGGCTTTACTAGCTAGCTGTGCGGGTTTCACTCTGTCGTATAATTATTACAATATAACTAATAATAATATTTTAATTATAATTAGTTTTTACTATTTTTTATATGGGTCCTTTTAGGCATCTCCTGCGGGATATATCTTCCTGCGGGAGATATATATCCCTGCTTGTCGGCCAATCAAAAACGAGAATATCACGTGACTGACACTAGCTGAATCACGTGCAACCAATCAATTATGCATAATTATGTGTAACAAAAACAACAACCTCGAAAATAAACTCTGACTAAATTTACTTCAGATCCAATCAAAAAAACAATAACAACGAGAATCTGAAATCCTCACAAACAATGGCCGAAAGACTGAAACTTCACAAACGAATTAACGAAAGCCCAAAAATGACGAAAGCCACAAATAACAGCACCAATAAACGACGACAACCACAATGGCAGCACTACCTACAAAAGAAAGACAAGTTAACATTGGAAAAAAAAGCAAACCAAAAAGACAAAATAAAAAAAAA
>QKWP01001065.1:48877-59479 GCA_003550325.1 Gigaspora rosea
GGGGTATGTAGATCATTTATCATATGATTTTTGTGATATCGATTTTTCTTTTTAAAGTTTAGTAAAAATTTTTTAAGCAAATCATTTAAACTATTAAATAAAATTATAAAGCAAATTTTTGTGATTCTAAAAATAGTAAAATTATTAAAATTGGTTGAATATTCATCAAGTTATAAAGATTTAAACTTTAGGTATCGAAAGTTGTTTACAAAATCATATGATGATCATATGATATCGACCAATCAAAATTAATGATTTTGTATAACTCAGAGAAATTTGAACCAACTGGGGGAAACTTTATGATATATCGAAGTATAATTTTTTTTAAATATATACTATATTAAAATTTTACTATAGTCAGACCTCCCTAAATGCACGTCGTCGGGACCAGCTCTAGCACGTGCATTTAGAGAGGTATTGCATTTAGAGAGGTAGAAATCTATATATGTAATATTAGTTGGGCCCAAGAAAGGACGTGCATTTAGAGAGGTGTTGCATTTAGGGGGGTAGCATTTAGGGGGTCTGACTGTATTATAAAACGTGCGTTTTATTCTATATATTATAAAATTTAAGTCAAATTTGATTGCAACTATAAAAAGTTTTATTAGTAGCACATTTTCAATTTCTATATAAATTTTATTGTACCACAAAAATTATATAATAAATAATTTATATACTCTTTATTTTTAAATTAAAAAAATATTAAAGATTATACAAAATTGCGAGAAAATCATTTTTTGTTAAGAGCCCAATACGTGTTGCCTTAGTAAAATCTTGAGTTAGAAATAGAGCTTTTACAAGTAGATAAAGTGTATAACAGCCTGTTATGAGTAGAATCGTCCTATTTACTATTATAATATGATCTGTGATAAAGTTTATTAATTTAGTAATCCGTGTAACATGAATATGCATGAAAGTTACACAAATTTTGTTTGTAACTTTTTTGTTATGAACACAAGTCGAATCTTTTTGAAGCAAAATCGGGTTACATTTGAACCACAACTGGGTTTTTGAACCAAGATCGGGTTCAAATGAACCAAAATCGGGTTCAGGAACCAGGATCGGGTTATTTGACCCAAGATCGGTTCAAATGAACCAAGATCGGGTTCAAATAAACCAAGATCGGGTTCAAATGAACCAAAATCGGGTTCATGACCTAGAATCGAGTCATTTGACCCAATATCGGGTTCAAATGAACCAAGATCGGGTTCAAGAACCAAGATCGGGTTCATTTGAACCAAGATCGGGTTTAAATGAACCAAGATCGGGTTCAATTGAACCAAGATCGGGTTTATTTGAACCAAGATTGGGTTCATTTAACCTATTTTGAGCCTTAATAAAAAAAAATTAAAACCACTAGCCCGCGGCAACACCCGGGCCCTAACACTAGTTCTAATTAGATTGGTGAAATTCACTACTGGTGAGCATTAAACTTATCCGTTTAATTTTGTTTGTTTTTATTAATTTTTTGTTTTTTTTTTAGATTAGTCTTCAGTTTATATATATATATACGGGCGTTAGCTTATGGCGACCCCGTGATCGACCAATCAAAATCGATCATGTGAGTCACATGACGACCAATTTGCGAAGAGCAAATCGGCGTACACGTGATACACGAGACCAATTTTGATTGATCGATCATCTAAAAATATCACGTAACAAAACTACAAGTTAAAAAAAAAAAAAAATCGAATCTATCTATCACTACCGGGTACAACCTGAACTTTTTATTTTTTTTTAATAAAAAAATTAATGATACATAACAATACATAACTATATTTATATAAAAAAAAAAAAGAGCGAATCTATTTATTACTATCAGATACAACCCAAACTTTTTTTATTTTTTTTTAAAAAAAAATCAACGATACAAAAAAAAAAATCCTAATCTAAAAAAATACTTCGCTCAGTCCCACGCACTCATAACAGAGCCCTCGATTTCCCTTTCTCAGATCAAGAACGAAACTCCAAGAACGATGACTCCAAGAACAACGACTCCAAAAATGACGACTCCAGAACGACAACTCCAAGAATGACAACTCCAAGAAACAAAACACCTAAAAAAAGAGAGAAGTTAGTACCCATAACAAAAAAAAACATAGTAAAAAAAAAAAACAAAGAAAAAAAAAGGCTAGTACTTATCTGAAAACCAGCTCCAACCCCACCCATTTCGCAGTGAAGCCACTACTAACGCTTTCCGTCCTTAGAACCAAGTCGAAGCCGATTTTAAACGAAAAGACCTAAAAACCAGCCCCAACCTCACCTAATATATTTCCGTCCTCAGAACCAAATCGAAGCCGATTTCAAACAAAAAGACCTAAAGAAAAAAAAAGTTAGTGACAGCAACAAGAAAAAAAGAAGAAAAAAAAATACTTATCACCCATTTCGCAGCGAAGCCACTGCTAACGCTTTTCCGTCCTCAGAACCAAGTCGAAGCCGATTTTAAACGAAAAGATCTAAAGACCAGCCCCAACCTTACCTAATGTTTTTTCGTCCTCAGAACCAAGTTGAAGCCGATTTCAAACGAAAAGACCTAAAGAAGAGAGAAGTTAGTGACGGCAACAAGAAAAAAAGAAGAAGAAAAAATACTTATCACCCATTTCGCAGCGAAGCCACTGCTAACACTTTTCCGTCCTCAAAACCAAATCGAAGCCGATTTAAACGAAAAGACCTAAAGACCAGCCCCTACCTCATCTAACGTTTTTCCGTTCTCAGAACCAAGTCAAAGCCGATTTCAAACGAAAAGACCTAAAGAAGAGAGAAGTTAGTGATGGCAACAAAAAAAAAAGAAGAAAAAAAAATATACTTATCACCCATTTCGTAGCGAAGCCACTGCTAACGCTTTTCCGTCCTCAGAACCAAGAAACCAAGTCGAAGCCGATTTTAAACGAAAGACCTAAAGACCAGCTCCAACCTCACCTAACATTTTTCTGTCCTCAGAACCAAGTCAAAGCTGATTTCAAACGAAAAGACCTAAAGAAAAGAGAAGTTAGTAATGGCAACAAGCAAAAAAAAGAAAAAAATAAATACTTATCTAAAAAAGAAATACAAAATTTAGATCGCTAAATGAAAACAAAAAAAAAATAAAAAAAATATATTTACCTGTAGATCTGATCTAGATCGAATCGGGTATCTAGATCGAATCGGGCACCCCAGAGACAAGCTACCGGTATATGATCACCAATCTTAAATCTGATTGGCTGATTATATGGGGTCGCCATTTATAATTTTCCTAATATATATTATTTGTTCATTTTTAAATTTTGTTATTTTTTATTTTTAAATTAATATTTATTTTTTTTATTTTTGTTTTTTTTTAAATATTTTTAGAAGTTTTTTAGATTAGACTTCATTTTTTAGTTTTATATATATATATATATATATTCAATTAGGGATTTTTAAATTTTTTTAAATTTTTTTTGTTTTTTTTTTAAATATTTTTAGATTAGACTTTATTTTTTTAGTTTATATATATATATATATATATAGTTTTACTAAAACGCACCTATAGTGTTTTACACCATATTACACAAAACGATTAGAATAGCCAATCAAAATTTAAGAAGAGTTTTATTAGTAAATTCACTATATTGAGATAATTTTATTATAAAATGGCTTTGAACTTAACTTCACTATTTTGAGATTTTAATTAGTCTTCACTATATCAAGAGTTCACTATAACGAGAGTGGCTTGTATTATGATTTTTTTTTGTTTGTATTATTTTATATTGTTTTTAATAAATCAATAAATTTTGAATATACATAATAACCAATTAAAATCAATCATGAGATTTATATGCTGACTAATTTGTATTAGTCAGTATATGAATTATGTACTCAATTTTGATTGGTCAGTCATAAGATCACTATAGCAACATGTCTCTATAAAATAATCCAATTTTTTAAAATATTTTTGATTATCTTTATTTAAAAAATTAAGAAAATTAAAAGAATATATACTGAAATATCAGGTGCCAAATATGTATAGGATATGTGTAGAATATATTTATTTTGATCTGTATATGTCTTTTGTAATAAAAACTATTGGTCATCTCATTTATTCTGGCAGTTGGATAGCATATAATTTATTTAAAATAGTATATTTCTTATTTTGAAAAGTAAACTACTTTTTTTTTTAAAAGAATTATATTCTTTATCCTATTGACTACAAAATTTAAAAAAAATAATAGTATATATAATGATTTATTAATGAGAAACAACCAATTAAAGTACTAGATTTGAAAATTTTAAAATCACTATTAGGCAAGTTAGCTTCACTTGCTACAAAGTAAAGTCAGTAAAGATTCCCTATTACAAGATGATATTACGCAAGCATGTAGATCTATACCTTATACAATTATGTGGCTAGTATTACCTCCAATAAATGCATGAGAATATGTGTAATGGCTATTGAATAATATTAATGATTTTCTTAATTTAGTTAGTGCAATATTAATTGTTTTATAATATCAAAGATTTAATTAACAAAATTGAATATAAATTAAAGTTTTATGTCAAAAGTAAGTATTTCTAGCAATATTATAACCAAAACAATCATAAAATCATTTATAATTAGAAGTTTTAACCTAAAAATAGGTTTTAAATTCATTAAACTAGGAATATTAAACCGAAAATTGATAATCATGTGACTTAAAAATTTAAACAATTGATTAAAAAGAGGTTTTAGTATTATGCAAACTTGTATAGCTTCTTAATTAAAATTTTTCATTTAATCTTTGCAATTCTAAAGATAATTAGATCATTCAAAATGACACAGTAGATCAGGCACAATAGTGTTTCAAAATTTAGTTACTATTTATCATACAAATTTTACATTTTGTAGATCATATGGGGTGTGGTCAATTAAAACAGCCCATTTTCACATATAACTTATTTTGAGATAATTGAGTTTAATTATTTGTTTTGATTTTTGGTCTGATCCGGGATTAATCAAATTTAACGATTTTGATTGGTTAAAGATACATGTAACTATATGGTAATCTGGTGATGTGCTGGGTTCTACGCAGTCTAATGTAATCTTTCTTTTACATTATCTTGATTTTTTATTATGCATATCGACTTTTATTTATAATTTAAAAATGTCAATCATGTCAAAATTTATAAGAATCTAATAAAAACTTATTTTTCAAAAAATTGTAAAAATGAGCTGTTTTAATTGACCACACTCCATATAGCAAATATCCTTAACTTTAAATAACAATTATGACTAATTTACTGGGCCGTTTTTAATAATCTTGTTATCTTTAGAACTGCAAAAACCAGATAAAAAAGCTTTAGCAAAAAAAAAAAAAAGTTTTGTAATATTAAAGTCTCTTTTTGATTAATTTATTTTATAGTCACGTAATTTTTGAATTTTAATTATAAACCGGTTACAATATATAATTTCTCATATTTATTATATTTAAATATATATTATAAAAGATTCATGAGTAGTAAGTATGTAATAGTTTCAAAATAACTTTACAAATTTGTTCAATATCAATATACAATTTAAAAAAATTCATAGATAATAAATATGTATACTTCAAAATAGCATCACAAATTTAATTAATATATAAATAACACAAATTTATTGCCAATACTTTATTTACTATTATTTTTGAGAATTCTGGTATATAGTTATGGAGCGCGACCGAATTGCCCTAACTGTTAATAAAAAAATTATACTTATATCACTTTATTATTATTTTCAAAAAAATGCACTTTATAAAAAATCTAATCTTTCCAAAAAAGTTTCTTTAGCAACAGGTGTTAGTAAAAGATCTGTTTATCGTGTTCTTGCTAAATACAAAAAAATTGGTCAGATTCTACCACCTAAATATAATCGTTGACCTCCTAAAGAGTTTCAAGTAAAATAGATTACTACAATTCGTGAAATCATCTTATCTGCGAGCTAATGTAGCAGGCTACTCTCTATACACGTACTTATTTTAGAATTATTCGACTTAGGCTTTAAAATTTTGAAACCACAACTTGCATGCCATTTAAAAAAGCTTGGTTATTATTATGGAAAAGGTGAAAGACAAAATTACCTTCATGAATCTCTTCAAAATATCACATATCGAGCACGTTATCTTATAGTTGGGGGTGAAATTCATTTTCAATTTTTTAATTTTAACAATAATTTCAACAATAATTTCAACATTTTTAATATGTTTATAAATTAAACCTAAAACAATTATTGTATTTGATTTAGCTTAGTTTTAATTAATTTTGACATAATTTAAATTAATTTTTAATATTGAAAAACTAATTTCACCAATTTTACCATCAAGAATTTCAACAATTTCAACAAAAACATCTTATTATAAAGAGTAATTTCACCCCATCTATATGTTATCTTCATTGGTGTTTTATAAATATACAAGTACAGAATGATGTTCCAACTGCTCTTGAAGTATTCCTGAATGAGTCTTATTGTCATACTAATCACAATCGAAATTTAATCTGGGTTTTGCAAGATAATAATATTGTTTATGAAACAGGAAGAAGAGTTATGGTTGTAATTTTTGAAGCTATTATTGTTTTCCAAAATAAAAATAGTAATCAGGTGAAAGGTGCGATGGTTCATAAATCACTTCTAATTTGGGATCTGACAGCCAAACCAGTAACTAAGAAAGGCAGAAAAAAGAAAGATGTGGACGCATGGGAAGTAGTTCCAAATGCAGTAAAGTCAGCTGGTATTGCACCTGACAAGATAGACCATCATAGAAACTTTTTAATGCGAAGTATTTGAGAAAATTTTTGAAAAATTATGCAAAAATCTTTTTTTAAACTATGGAACTTGTATCATTCACATGGATGGCGCAAGGTATCATAAGCATCATGCAGAATCTGCATCAACCTCTAACTGGAAAAAGCAGGCTATGATCGACTGGCTAGAAGCTCATAATGTTGAATTTGATATAAATTAACAAAAGTGGAGTTATATGAATTAATCAAAAAAAATAAACAAACCATTTCTTATGTTGTTGTTAATATTGCAAACAAGTTTAATCATAAGGTACTTTATACTCCTCTGTACTATTGTGAGCTTCAACCAATAGAGTTAGTATAGGGAACTATCAAAAACAAAATTGCAGAAAAACAAAAATTTTCTAATTCTCTTTCTTTCCGAAATGCATTACTTTATTCTTTTCAAGAAAAAATTACATCAAAAGTTGTTATTTCATACTGAAAAAAGTGCTTAAATAAAGTGAGAGACTATTGGGAAATAATTGAACATGGACTAGATGATGAAAGTGATAATAGTGATGGTGAACTTTTGGATATTTCAGACTCGGATTAAAAGCGAATAATTATATGATAAATTCACTATATATAAATTTTTTTTATTATGTAATTATTTATTATATTATTAAGCGAAGTTATTTATTATATTGATTTATTATATAAAAGGTTTTTATGAAGTTTAAAAAACTTTTTATTAATGAGTATTGCTAATCTTAACAGGCTATGAAATTCACAGCTCTGCATTTGCCAATCAAAATTGCAGAATTAGCACGATCTGCAAATTTTCTTTGTGTAACAAAAACAAAGTTTTTTTACGAAAAAAATCAAAAAATTACTTATAACGCAAAATCTAGCTTATGAAACTACTTCTTTTTATGCGAAAAAAAAATTTTTTGCTAAATTTTACTATAAAAGTTGCTATTTTTATAACCCTAACTCTAACCCTAACTCTAACTTAATAAAAAACTTTTTAAAACATTGGGGTGTGAATTTTACAGCCTGTGAATCGAAGTAATTTTCTTTATTAATATGTTTTACGGCTTAAATATTAATGAAATTTTTTTTTAAAAGTTAAAAAACTTAAAATAAAATTTTTATCATGCAAAAGTTAATGATTTTTTATTTTGAATCATACTTAAACGATTAAGTAAACTTGTTCGCCAGAGTTAAAAATAAAATTAAAGTTTTGTAATGATGCATAAAAAATTTTGTTTATTAATGCTTTTAATTATTTAAACAAATAGTTATAATTTATTTAGCTTATTCTTTTTTTGGTTGCTTAACTAATTCAAAGTATTTTATGAAAAAATTTTTATGTATAATTATAAAAATTCAGAGTTATATATTTTTGAACATGAAGAGTAATTTTTTGATAAATTAAATAAGCACACATAGTAAAGATTTAGAGATTTTCAAAGACTAATATTTTTTTTAAAAAATCTGAATTGTTTTTTTTGCTAACATTCATACCTTAAAACCTATTAATAAAAAGTTCTTGAAATTTTATAAAATTTTTATCATATATATAAAATGTTTTTGGAAACATTTTTTGTTAATAAAAAAAATCGATTTACTCAATAAAAAAAAGCTTTTATTTGTAGTAAATACATCGGATATTTTTATATAATTTATCCTTATAGAGCTGCGGTATAGGCAACTCATATCACGTGCTAGCGTATGATATATATATATATTCAATTTTATGTTATAATATATGTTTTTTTAGAATATTAGCTTTCTTTTAATATAAATTTGTTAGGATGTTTGTTATAGATTTAATTTATTTATAATATATGCATCGTTGTGCCAGAATATATGAAATTACCTATACTTAATACCAGTAAAGCTTAAATAAACCAAAGTGCAATATTAGTAATATAGGTACTTTCATTTATTTTATTGTAAAATTCAACTTCTAAAAATATTTGATTGTTTCAAATCTTATCTCTATTATAAATAAATAGTTAAATTACAGTAGTTTATAATATAAATTAAAAATCAGATCAATTATTTATATTATAGTTGACAACTTTTTTTCTCAAAATTCTATCTTTCTATAATATATCATAAACAAAATTCAATTTAAAATTATTAGATTTGTTATTATACTAATTTTTGTATTCTTATATGAATTTTATACATCTGTAATAATTTCTGAAAACAATTTTGGTTTATATGTTTTAAAATTTCTTGTAAGAATATTTAAGGGTAGAGTTAACGTGATAGGGCAAATTAATGTAGATCATTGCTAAATTTTTTTATATAAGATAAAATATAATAAGACATCATTTTGCCTATAATGTTTATATATATATTAAAAAAAATAAGCCACAATATATAAATATTGGATAACGTGATTATAAAAATTATATAAAAAGTTATAAATAGCTAGTAAGAAAACTATTAAAAGTTGATTACAAATTTTCGAGTGCCACACAAAATTTCGGTGAAATATTATGCAGTATGCTGATAATTTCGTGATCTTATTCGTATTCTAGAGCATATTTGATATACGTATTGCTACAGTTCGTTCTAGATAAAAATATTTTTTTGTAAAATTGTTTATAATTTATATGTATCATCATAAAAAAAATATATGTGTGTGTATTTAACAAAGATATTTGCGTGTACGGGTGTACTACTAATGTAACCTCACATAATACTATAATATATATTATCGAAAATTTTATACAGTAATGTTCTAGAATATTCCAAGAACACAACAATGATGATCATGTGGTACCAAAAATTTAGTTATATTTTGCATATGATCAACGATACAATTTAACTCTACCCTTAATAAAGTAAAAAACCTATTTGTCTATAATTTTATCAAAAATTTAATGTATATATTATAAACTGTTCATATGCTAGTTTTGTTAAAGATTTTTTTTATATAAAAAGTATAATTATTAAAAACTTAAATAGCAATAAAATTTGTTTAGTTATTTGGTTAGCACTAATATTATCCAATATTTCAAGCAAAGTATCACATAATTTAGTATCTTTGTCTAAAATAGTAACTTATAAATACATTAGAAATTTGTCAATATTAAAATCTATATTATAGATTACCAAAATAGTTATTCTTATAATAAGTTTTTTTAAAATTCTCAAGGTTTTTTTAATCACTCTGAATTACTATATTTATCTATTAGTTGCTATATAAATTTTATATTAGGGGGCTTCCAGAAATCAGCTGATTTTTTTTTACTATGAGCCCACCTCACCCCTACCCCACCCACCCCACCTGATACCCCCAATCAGCCAATCAGATTTTGCGATTATTAAAAAGTTAGATATAATATTTAATAGTAATTAACTTTGATCTACTAGGCCAATTTCGATGATTTAACTACCAAAATGATCCTCTCAGTGAGAGGATTCTAGCGAGCCCAAAATCGTTAAAATCCAATCACAGGATCCTGTGATCAGAATAGATTTGTATTACTATAAAAGTTCTATAATTTATTAAATAACTATAGCAACACAAAATTGTTTCGATCTTAGGATCCTGTGATTGGATTTTAATGGTTTTGGCTTGTTAGAATACTCTCATTGAGAGGATCATTTTGGTAGTAAAATCATCGAAATTGGCCTAGTAGATCAGAAGTTATTAACAATTAAATATTAATTTTTAATTGTTAATAACTTCTAATCTACTGGGCCAATTTCGATAATTTTACTACCAAAATGATCCTCCCAATGAGAGGATTCTAGCGAGCCCAAAATCATTAAAATCCAATTACAGGATCCTGTGATCAGAATAGATTTGTGTTACTATAAAAGTTCTATATTTATTAAATAATTATAACCCATTTATAGCAACACAAAATTATTTCGATCTTA